>CAMZMU010000103.1:17975459-18063520 GCA_947311845.1 Poa pratensis
AAAAGAGAAAGTTCAGAGCTAAAGAATCATGTTTTATATGAGGGGTCAATACTGCTTGCTTTATGCTATTGGTTATGGGTTTACTCTGCACCTAGCTGGTCAGGGGTATTTCAAGTAGAAAATCCACGCAACAATTAAATAATATAAGGAAAATAGTTAATCTTCTGCCTAAATGAAGCACTAAAAACCATAAATTCTCATGAATCTCTGACAAATGCACTCTACTATGCCCCGCTCGAACTGCATAACAACTCCAACCTGGTGCACAGTTTAGCATCATAATGTTTACAGAACCACCAAAAATAAATTTTCCCTTTTTTTTGCATTATCCAAATACTAAAGTCACACCAACCTCCCAACTAAAATCAAAGTAAACTCAATTGAACTAAAGATGCATTACAGAACTTAGAGGAGAATCATATCAGCCTGGTCAAAGCTCACACTCTTAGCATGACAAAACCACTCAAAAATTGCTCGGTGACGGTGATCCTTTTGTTTCAGTGCACCGCTCAACCGGGAGAGAGGGAAACATGGTATTCCAACCCTTTTTCTCCTAGGCATCCACTACCTTGTCTCTACCGTTCAAGCCCCATTCTGCTTTTTCCTCGCCTTTCTTCTTTTCTTCTCACTGCCGCCACCAAGTGGCGTCAATGGTTGGGATGATTGAGGAGGTGCTGAGGAATTGGGCTGCTGGTGGCAGAGCGGAAGTAACAGGACGACACTAATAGAAAGGAGGAGGATCAGAGTGACGAAAATGTCCATGGTTGTAGATATGCGGCGGAAGGTTTGGGACGCAAGCCTCGATTTCAAGAGTTTGCCACACGAGCCAGATCCAAATTTACTTTCTTCTAACAAGTAAGAACCGAAATGCTGATGAATATAGTTCTGGGCGGCCAAGGTGAATAGATAGGAAGATTAATATGAAAGGATGATGAGCATGAAGTAATTCTACATTGATATGGATTCGTGGCACAATGTTTTGAAAATAACCTTGATATAAAGAGCACGTCAGACAAACACTATATGGATCTACCTTTCTTTTAAGAACATCCTTTTTATGCTGGGGTTGGTAGTTATGACTTTGCTTTGGACACGTTTGAAAAAACTATTGAGTTGCTCTATCAAACATTTTTGGCCGGTATTCCTTGTAGCTACACTTGGCCAAACTATGGATATTCAAAGTCGGAAACTGTTTAGCAGTCATTCTTAGTCACTTACCACACATGTCATAGACTCAATTGCTGGTCAGCTTTTGCCACATATATGGCGTAATTTACCACCACAACAAGGTCACACTTGGCCAAACATTAGACACACAACTGTGGCGAGTGTATTAGACACTTTGCGAGTCACTCACCCTATGTATCAGACTCAACTACTTGGCAATTTTTTCCACAAGTGTGGAAACCAGTTTGTATGCCATAAAAGCCAAGGCTTGCTTATTTCTTGTGTGGCTTTTCCATCTTACGGCGTGCTTATGTAGCTGCTCCGTCGGATCTTACCTGGTGCATCATAATGTCTTCTAAGTCACACATATCTCTTATGCACTTGTGGAATCATTGATTTTCATGATTAAGGTGCTAAGGAATTAATAGTGTTGCCGCAGCAGGATCAGGTGAAGAAATAGGCTGACACCTATAGCAAGGAGGATGAGCACGACATATAAACAATTCAAACATTTGCGTCAAGATCAACAACAAAATCATGCAAAAGAGAAAGTTCAGAGCTACACAATCATGTTTTAGATAAGGGGTCAATACTGGGTCAATACTGCTTGGTTTATGCTACTGGTTCTGGGTTTATTCTGCACGTAGCTGGTCAGGGGTATTTTAAGTAGAAAATCCACGCAACAATTAAATAATATAGATAAATAGTTAATCCTCTGCATATAAATGAAGCACTAAACACACCTTAAATTCTCATGAATCACTAACAACTATTCCCCGCTCGAACTGCACAACAAGTCCAACCTGGTACACAGTTTAGCATCATAATGTTTTAAAGAACCACCAAAAAAAGATTTTTTTTTGCATTATCCAAATGCTAAAATCACACCAACCTCCCAACTAAAATCAAAGTAAAATCAATGGAACTAAAGATGCATAATAGAACCTAGAGTAGAATCATATCAATCTTGTTCAAAGCTAACACTCTTAGCGTGACAAAACCACTCAAAATACTGCTTAGTGACGGTGATCCTTTGTTTCAGTGCACCGCTCAACCGGGATTGAGGGAAACATGGTTTTTTCGTACCCTTTTTCTCCTAAGCATCCAATACCTTGTCTCTACCGTTCAAGCCCTTCTGCTTTTTCCTCGCCTTTCTTCTATTCTTCCCACTGCCGTCACCAAGTGGCGTCAATGGTTGGGATGATTGAGGAGGTTCTGAGGAATTGGGCTGCTGGTAGCAGAGCAGAAGTAACAGGATGACACTAATAGCAAGGAGGAGGATCAGAGCGACGAAAATCTCCATGGTTGTAGATATGCGGCGGAAAGGTTTGGAACAAAAGCCTCGATTTCAAGAGTTTGCCACACGAGCCAGATCCAGATTTACTTTCTTTCTAACAAGTAAGAACCGACATACAGAGGAATATAGTTGCAGGTGGCCAAGGTGAATTAATAGGAAGATTATTATGAAAGGATGATGAGCATGAAGGAATTCAACATTGATATGGATTCTTTGGCACAATGTTTGAAAGTAAGCATGATATAGAGACGCACAGACAAACACTCTATGGATCTACCTTTCTTTTAAGAACATCCTTTTTATGCTGGGGTTGGTAGTTATCACTTTGCTTTGAACACGTTTCAAAAAACGATTGGAGTTGCTCTATCAAACATTTGTGGTCGGTTTTCTTGTAGCCACACTTGGCCAAACTGTGGATATTCAAAGTCCGGAAAGTGATTAGCACTCATTCTTAGTCACTTACCACACATGTCATAGACTCAATTGCTGGTCATGTTTTCTCACAAGTCACACTTGGCCAAATGTTAGAGACACAAGTGTGGCGAGTGTTTGAGACACTTTCCGGGTCACCCACCCTACATATCAGACTCAACTACTTGGCAACTTTTTCCAAAAGTGTGGAAACCAATTTGTATGCCATAAAAACTAAGGCTTGCTTATTTCTTGTGCGACTTTTACATCTTACGGCGTGCTCATGTAGCTACTGTGTCAGATCTTAGTTGGTGCATCATAATGTCTTCTAAGTCACACACATATCTCCTTATGCACTTGTGTGGAATCATTGGTTTTCATGATTGATGTGCTAAGGAATTAATATTGTTGATGGTGGCTGATACGTCTCAAACGTATCTATAATTTTTATGTTCCATGCTGTTATTATATCAATTGCTACATGTTTTGGCTATACTTTATATCATTTTTATGCATTTTCTGGGACTAACCTATTAACAAGATGCCGCAGTGCCAGTTCCCTGTTTTCTGCTGTTTTTGGTTTCAGAAAATCTATTAAGGAAATATTCTCGGAATTGGACGAAACAAAAGACATCGTCAATAATATCACGAGGAGATCACGGAGTCCAAAGGGGAGTCGGAGCAGACCCACCAGGGGGCCACGCCACACTAGGGCGCGGCCCAGGGTGGGCCCGCGCCCCCTATGGCGTGGTGGCCCCCCTCGGCCACCGACGCCGCCTCTTCGCCTATATATTTCCGCGACGTGAAAACCCTAGGACGGTCGATCATATTCCACGAAAAGTTCCGTCGGCCGTCATCGTCAATCTCAGATTGGAGGAGAGAAGCTCTTCCCGGCACCCTGCCGGAGGGGAGATCATCACCGGAGGGCTCTACATCACCATGCCTGCCTCCGGAGTGATGCGTGAGTAGTCCACCCCTGGACTACGGGTCCATAGCAGTAGCTAGATGGTTGTCTCTCTACCTTGTGCCTCCATGTTTAGATCTTGTGAGTTGCCTAACATGATCAAGATCATCTTATTGTAATGCTAGATGTTGTGTTTGCTGGGATCCGATGAATATTGATACCATGTTTATTCAAGTTGTTTATCTATGTGCTCTTGATCTTGCATGCTCTCCGTTGCTAGTAGATGCTTTGGCCAAGTAGATGCTTGTAACTCCAAGAGGGGGTATTTATGCTCGATAGTGGGTTCAGTCTCTAGATATCTGGATCAGTGACAGAAAGGTCTAAGATGGTAGATGTGCTGTTGCTACTAGGGATAAAACATTGGTGCAGTGTCCAAGGGCACTTGTATTGATTACATTACACACTTTACTTCATGCAATAATCTGTTGTTAGCAACTTAATACTGAACAGGATGCGGATGCTGCCTTGAAGGTGGATTATTTAGGCATAGATGCGGTTGGAATAACGGTCTATGTACTTTGTTGTAATGCCCAACTAGATTTCATAGTAGACATCTTGGCATGTATTGCATTGTTATGCCCTCTCTATTTGTCAATTGCCCAGCTGTAATTTGTTTACCCAACATGCTAGTTATCTTTCTGAGAGAGACACCACTAGTGAACTGTGGACCCTGGTCCAATTTCCTCATACTGTTTACACAACCTGCTGCAATCATCTGTTTCCTGTTACTTGCTGTGTTTCCTGCTGTTTTCCACACCATACGTTTAATTCTTTGTTTCTGCAAGACCGGAGAGATTGACAACCTCTCTGTTTCGTGTTGGGCAAAGTTCTGGTTTGTGTCTGTGCAGATTCCACGTTGGTGCAAGCTCCCTAGCGCCAGGGGGAGTCAACATCAACAACCTTCCGATAGATCGACAAGTCCTACTGGATTGATAACCTTGGGTAGATTTCTCAAGGGAAAACTTCTGCTGTCTACATCATAACCTTCCTCTTGGGGTTCACCAACACGTAGCCATCAAGCTGTTTTCTGGCGCCGTTGCCGGGGACTTGGAGGCTATTGGAAAGGGGAGTCTCTCAGTTCCAATCTCTTTACTTTGTTTTTGTCTTGTTTTAGTTTTGTTTTGCTTGCTGTTAAAAATCAAAAACCCAAAAAAAAATTAAATTCCTGCATCTAGTTTACTATTTCGGTTGTTACTTGCTTGTTGCCATGTCTAGTTCCGCTCCTAATATCATGTCTCCTGAGGAAGAGGTTTTCACTTTTAAGCAAGGAAGTGGGGAGAGTTTTGGTGATGCTTGGTCTAGAATTTCTGAATCCTATGTTAAAACTGAACCTAAAATGGCTTTGAGTCTGTTTCTTAGTAGTTTCTATTTTGGGTTGCTTCTTTGTTATAGATATGCTCTAGAAACTTGCTTTAAAAATCATGATCAAAACTCTAGGATTGAGGAGATAGAGGAAGTCATTGACACCATGAGTAATACTTTTTCCTCTTTCAAAACTAAGAAGCAAGGGTATATTCTAGATAAAGGAAAGAAATTCATGTATGTACCTAAGGGGCCTAAACCAAAACTTTCAACTTCTGATGTGCTGGATAATGGATTTTATGAATTTACTAATAAAGCTTGCAGTGGGCCTCTCAAGTTTTCTTCTCAAGAACTAGCTAAAATGAAAACCCCTCTTGTTGTGAATTATGATTTATCTGAAGCTTTTGGGAACCTTGATGTTTCTGGTCTTGACAATACTTGATGCATCTCTTCATGCCTAGCTCAAAGGCATTAAAGAAAAGCACTTCTGGGAGATAACCCATGTTTTTATTTGCTGTTTTATTTTTGTTTTCTTGAGTCAAGGATGCTTGTTTACCTCTGTAGCAACTCCTTTGTATCTTTTATTTGCTGTTTTGTTGTGCCAAGGAGAGTTACTAATGCAAAGTTGGTTTTATTTTCGGGACTGCATTGGGACAGATTGCTGTTCGTCACCGTTTAATTCAGTAGAAAATCAGAAAAAATCGAAAAATGCTGAAACTTTTTGTGCATGTTCCTGATGATGTTACGCAACTTTCATTATTTCAAAAGTTTTCATCTGAGCATCGTAAGTGCCTCGAAAAAATTCGTCATTACAGACTGTTCTGGTTTGACAGATTCTGTCTTTTATTTTGCATTCTCTCTTTTACAAGTTTTTAAGTGGTTTCTTTTCGTGTAAAAGTGCCCACTTGAGCCTAGTAACAGTGGCTAATGTTTAAAATAGTTGGCTTGTGAGTTTTGTCTTTGCTAGAACTTTGAAGTATTATCTTTTAGTGCACTAACCTGCTAATGAGAAAAGCTGTTAAGTTTTGGTGTGAAGGAAGTTTTCAAGTGTTGATAGAGGAGAATGATATTACATGATCAAGAAGAGTGAAGAGCTTAAGCTTGGGGAGGCTTACCTCCCCAGCATATTTCAAGAAGACTCAAGCATCTAAGCTTGGGGATGCCCAAGGCATCCCCTTCTTCATCTACAAATTATCAGGTCATCTCTAATGGTGCTATATTTTTATTGCTTCATACTAGTGTACTCTTCCTTGGAGCGTCAGTGTGTTTTTGTTTTCAGTTTGTTTTGTTTTGTTTGCTGTGCTATACTTGTTGGATCCTAGTATTCATGTTTGGGAGAGAGACACGCTCCACTTTTTCATTAGAATACTCTTGTGCTTCACTTATACTTGTTGAGTATTCCTGTCTAGTTGCTGTTATTGCTGTTAGCTCTCAGTTTTTCATGTATCTCTTGTTAGAGCTTTCAGTTTCTTTTGAAGAAAGTACTCTCTTGCTTCACTTATATCTGTTTGGAGAGTTGTCAAATAAGTTGATTGGTGTTTGGTTGGACCAGAAAAATGCTATGCATGTGGTAGTGGTATAAAATGCTTACATGAATCTTTTTAGATCGTTGTCTTGAGTAATTTGATGCTTGCCAATTGTTTTGAGCTGTCAAGTAATTAATGTTTAAGCTTGTGCATCATGTAAGTAATGGCTATTAATGAAGAACTACTATAAGGATTTTCTGCTATAATAATCTGTTGCATGATTGGAAGTCCATAGTAGTCTAGATAATTTTTGGATGAAGGCTATGTGTTAACAAGGAAGACAGTGGGAGTCTATGGTTCGTCAAACCTTGTGTTTTATGTACACTCTTGCTATTCCAGTTGATAATGATGTTTGCTTATAATAACCTTGCTAGCCTAAACTCTGTACTAAGAGGGAATGCTTCTTGTACATCCAAAACCTTGAGCCAAATCCATGCCACCTGTGTCCACCATACCTACCTATTATGTGGTGTTTTCACCATTCCAAGTAAATTTCTTCATGTGCTATCTACTAACTACTCAAAACTGTTACATTTCCTTTTTGTGTCACTACTTGAAAAGCTCATAAGGACGTAGTAGTGAGATTTGTCATCTTCCATGCTAATTAATTTACAAGGATTGGCAGCTTCATCTGCTTCTCCACCTTTTATTTTGCATTAAAGAGCTGGTTAGTCCACCCTATAAAATAAATAAATAGACACTCCTCCATGGTGAATGTTGGTGGGCACCCGAGGATTCGGTTAGCCATGGTTTGTGGAAAGTAAATGGTTGGGAGGAGTGTCACCAATAAGTGCTTGTTACAAGTGCAGTCCTAAAAACTCTCGGAACCGCTCTAAAAGTTAGTTAGCCATGGAAGATGACAAGTACCTGCTATTTGATTTGTTGACACCTGTATACACCATTACCTTACAAAACAATATTTTATGCTCTCTATATGCCTTCGGGAACTACAGCTCTAGCACATGATGTTAATCCCTGCTTCCCTCTGCGAAGGGCCATTCTTTTACTTTTATGTTGAGTCAGTTTTCCCACTTCTTTCTGTCTACTTAAGCAAACATCATTGTCAACTCCAGTATAACAGTTTTTACATAACTTTGTGTTTGGTTGATCATATTCTTTGCATTGACATTATCTATATGATATACATGTTGAAAGTTGAAGCAAAGCTGAAGCTATTATCTTCCTTTGTGTTGATACAAACACTTTCATGTTGAGAATTATTGCTGCTGTGAACTAACTATTATGTTAGACTATTATATCTCTAAATGTTTTATAGTATTATTCATGAAAGTTTGCACTTGTGTGATCACTTATGTTTACTCTTTATTTACTTGCTTGCAAACTATAGACCATTGGCTTGGATCACTTCATTCAGATCATGTGCATTACATTGTTATTTGATCAAAGATTGTGTTGGTAGCATGTCACTTCAAAAATTATCTGTTTTTATCGTTTACCTACTCGAGGACGAGCAGGAACTAAGCTTGGGGATGCTTGATACGTCTCAAACGTATCTATAATTTTTGATGTTCCATGCTGTTATTATATCAATTGCTACATGTTTTGGTTACTTTATATCATTTTTATGCATTTTCTGGGACTAACCTATTAACAAGATGCCACAGTGCCAGTTCCCTGTTTTCTGCTGTTTTTGGTTTCAGAAAATCTATTAAGGAAATATTCTCGGAATTGGACGAAACAAAAGACATCGTCAATAATATCACGAGGAGATCACGGAGTCCAAAGGGGAGTCGGAGCAGACCCACCAGGGGGCCACGCCACACTAGGGCGCGGCCCAGGGTGGGCCCGCGCCCCCTATGGCGTGGTGGCCCCCCTCGGCCACCGACGCCGCCTCTTCGCCTATATATTCTCCGCGACGAAAACCCTATTACGGTCGATCATATTCCACGAAAAGTTCCGTCGCGGCCGTCATCGTCAATCTCAGATCGGAGGAGTTCTGAAGCTCTTCCCGGCACCCTGCCGGAGGGGAGATCATCACCGGAGGGCTCTACATCACCATGCCTGCCTCCGGAGTGATGCGTGAGTAGTCCACCCCTGGACTACGGGTCCATAGCAGTAGCTAGATGGTTGTCTCTCTACCTTGTGCCTCCATGTTTAGATCTTGTGAGCTGCCTAACATGATCAAGATCATCTTATTGTAATGCTAGATGTTGTGTTTGCTGGGATCCGATGAATATTGATACCATGTTTATTCAAGTTGTTTATCTATGTGCTCTTGATCTTGCATGCTCTCCGTTGCTAGTAGATGCTTTGGCCAAGTAGATGCTTGTGACTCCAAGAGGGGGTATTTATGCTCGATAGTGGGTTCAGTCTCTAGATATCTGGATCAGTGACAGAAAGGTCTAAGATGGTAGATGTGCTGTTGCTACTAGGGATAAAACATTGGTGCAGTGTCCAAGGGCACTTGTATTGATTACATTACACACTTTACTTCATGCAATAATCTGTTGTTAGCAACTTAATACTGAACAGGATGCGGATGCTGCCTTGAAGGTGGATTATTTAGGCATAGATGCGGTTGGAATAACGGTCTATGTACTTTGTTGTAATGCCCAACTAGATTTCATAGTAGACATCTTGGCATGTATTGCATTGTTATGCCCTCTCTATTTGTCAATTGCCCAGCTGTAATTTGTTTACCCAACATGCTAGTTATCTGTTCTGAGAGAGACACCACTAGTGAACTGTGGACCCTGGTCCAATTTCCTCATACTGTTTACACAACCTGCTGCAATCATCTGTTTCCTGTTACTTGCTGTTTTCCTGCTGTTTTCCACACCATACGTTTAACTCTTTGTTTCTGCAAGACCGGAGAGATTGACAACCTCTCTGTTTCGTGTTGGGCAAAGTTCTGGTTTGTGTCTGTGCAGATTCCACGTTGGTGCAAGCTCCCTAGCGCCAGGGGGAGTCAACATCAACAACCTTCCGATAGATCATCAAGTCCTACTGGATTGATAACCTTGGGTAGATTTCTCAAGGGAAAACTTCTGCTGTCTACATCATAACCTTCCTCTTGGGGTTCACCAACACGTAGCCATCAGTGGCAGATCAGGTGAAGAAATAGGGTGACACCCCAGTAGCGGACCAAGGAAATTATTGAAGCCCGGGCAAATACTTAGTCCTACAAGAAATCTTGCTAATTTTTTGTCAAATCGTTATCAAATTAGTTGTGCCGGTCGGTCGGAAGCCCGGGCAGCTGCCTGGGAGACAGGGACAGTAGATCCGCTCATGGTGACACCTATAGCAAGGAGGATGAGCAAGCCATAATAACCAATTCAAACATTTACATCCAGATCATTAACAAAATCTTGAAAAAGAGAAAGTTCAGAGCTATAGAATCATATTTTAGATGAGTGGTCAATACTGCTTGCTTTATGCTATTGGTTATGGGTTTATTCTGCACCTGGCTGGTCAGGGGTGTTTCAAGTATAAAATCTATGCAACAATGAAACAATATAAAGGAAATAGTTAATCCTCTGCCTATAAATGGAGCACTAAACACCTTAAATTCTCATGAATCACTGTCAAATGCACTCTACTATGCCCCGCTCGAACTGCACAACAACTCCAAACCTGGTGCACAGTTTAGCATCATAATGTTTACAAAACCACCAAAAATGTATTTTACTTTTTTGCATTATCCAAATACTAAAATCACACCAAGCTCCCAACTAAAATCAAAGTAAAATCAATGGAACTAAAGATGCATAATAGAACCTAGAGGAGAATCATATCAACCTGGTCAAAGCTGACACTCTTAGCATGACAAATATGATGACATTTTACAGAATAAGTCAATGAGACATCTCCAGAAGTGACGAAGTTTCAGCGGTGTCTTGACCCACCATTGACACATGCATGGACAAATGCTATGCTCGTCTATTTGGGCTATGTTCCAGGTGGATGTTGGGTTAGAGTGTTTTTTCTCTAGGATCTTATGTACTCTTCTTGTATGTTTCTGGCCCTTCGAACACGTTCATATGTTCTAATAAATAGAGGAGATTTGTGTTTTCCAAATAACTATTTGCATGACACTAGACATGTAATTCACAATTATGTTCTACTTGGGAAGCAAAACTCTGGGTGGGGGAAGAACCTGGGCGATGGAAGGCACTTGGCGAGGGAAGGCACTTGGTGAGGTGATGCGCTGGGGTAGACAACATTGGGAACGAGCGAATAAACCTTTATAGGAGTAGATAGGTCATTTTATACTAAAATCTGGACACTGTCAAATTTTTCTAAATTTGTTATAATAGTTAACATAGAGAGTAGTTACTCACTTAAATCTAGCTGACTTGAGCATAACTCTAGAGTAAATGTTGCTCTAAAAGCCGGAAACACCACAATGTTGTGACCTCATGATACCGTAGAAACTACATCGATATAAATAAAGTAAACCTGCGATGCGCGGAGAGAAATGGTGCGGTTGAAACCTGTTTAATCAAATATACACCATGACCCACCCAACACTTGTTGATACACGGGTCTCTTTATGTCGGTGGCAAAACCGTTAGGGTACTAGTGTTTTTCTTTCCTTTTTCTTTTTTTTCAAAAAGGAGGGTAACCTCCAGGCTCTGTATCGATTGATACATATAATCATATGTTAGTGAAAGTTAAACCCAGTCTTACAAACTTTAAAAAAAAGACTAAGGCCTCATGCAGCGGGATATCACCTCCAACAGGCTATCACGGATCATAGGACAAAAGACATAAACAAAATTACAATACACAACTCTTAGACAAAGGACTCGAATAGAAATCGCCCCACGTGCGTACATCGTGGTGAGTCCAACCGTAGGTCGATCTCAGAATTTTCATCCCAAAACCGAGATTCGTTATTTCTATTTCCTAAAGAAAAATAGAGTTACATATATCGCTGGTAGCTTCTCATTGCACGTTCCAACCTCAAAACCATTCACCATTGGATTTGCAGGTTTTGTCAATGCAAGTAGTTGATCGTTCGGTTCAGACGTTAATGCGTTCAATTCCATAGTACATATGCAGTTGTGTCGTGAGGTCGCGATACATGCATCAACGAGCTGAACACACGCATAGCGATCGAGACCAAGTGTACTTCCTCATTATGATGCTCTCGCGATCGGCCGGCCTCATGATGCCCGAGCTTTGTCCTTGTTCTTCTTATCAGCAAAGCTTCCGCCGCATTCAGTTTTGGCGTTTCTGTGGTGATGAAAAACTACAGCGCCACTTCCTTCTTAAAGGCGTCGTTGTGGCGGTCCTCCCACTCCTCCGTCTGGGAATTTTCGGGGAAATCTCAGATCCTTCGTAGATCGGACGAGGGCGACGCTTCGGTGTCATATTCCCGTTGTGGTCTTGTTTTGGAAGTTTCGCCGACCGGAGGGAGCCGTGGGGAAGTTTGGTGGTCAGCGCGACGATCTTCTCATTTTCGGCTAGGTGGTGCGCGTTGAGGTGCTGGGGTGTCGGCCTTGTCTGCTTGGGCGGTTTTTGTCGTCAACCTGTGTAGTGCTTGCCCTTGGGGCCTGCGTAGATGTCGGAGCGGCGACTCCGGGTTTCGCCTCCGCTTGGCTGATTGGGTAGTTAGGCCGTCGACTTGTGTGGTGCGTTGTCTCGGGGCGGCCGTGTGTAATATCCCTTGGCCTCTGATGGATTCAGGGCGTGAGATCGGACTGGGGTTCGATCTAGAACTGGAGCTAGCAGAAGGAGAAGAGAGACACGGCAGAGAAGGGAGCAGGTAGAGGGAGAGGAGCGACTAGCTCATTCATTCATTCCCTTTCTCACCCAGGTTCGATACATGCCATTATATGGCCACACGCACACGACAGGGGAACAGAAGATCCCGGGAGTGGATTGGCCGGCCACTGTAGCACGACCATACAGGCCAACCCAATACCGGCCCACGGCCACACAAACCCCAGCTGTTCTGTACTTCGTCAGGTAACACCTCCAGGCGTTACATCACCCGCCGCTGGAGAAATTGCTTGTCCCCAAGCAATTGCGTCCGGAAACTTTGTCTTGCAGACGTGAAAGTCTTCCCAGGTTGCCGATGTAGCCCGTATGCCCTCCCATTTGATCAGCACCTGTGGGATGGCTGCATTGCCTTTCTTGACCAGACGACGATCAAGGATCTGTTCAGGTCTTGTGTCTGCTGTGTCGAGCTCGGGGATACGCTCCAAGACACGAAATGGACCAAAGAATTTGAAAGCTAGTTTGTGGCATGGACGATTTACCAGGGATGACTGAGTATATGGTTGGAGTTTCAGAAGTACCTGCTCCCCTACGTGAAATACCTTCTCAATCCTATTCTTATCTGCCTGCATTTTCATCCTGTTCTGAGCCGTAGTTAGATGAAATTTCAAACGGTCCAATTGAGCTTGCCTAGATTGCAGGAAGTGAACTGCTTCAGATGCTGGTTCATTGTCTGGCAGATGGATAGCAGTGAAGTTGGGTTCAGTCCCATACAGTGCTTTGAACGGCGAACACCCAATAGCTGAGTGATGAGTGGCATGTTCCTCGAGTGTTGCACTGTATATCAGAATGTCATCCATGAAAGCTTCTGCAAATTCATCCAGCACCAGCTGAACTTCAGTTGGAACAGTTACTTTAACACCGGAGTCTGACTGTTCCAAACTGCAAATGCCCTTATTCCATTTGACCACTTGGTCGATCGGGACCTCGGTGACTTGTGTCTGAGATGTAGGAGAGAGACCCTTGAGAATGATTTCTTTGCCTTTGTGTTGAAACCGGAGTGTCTTGTGCTTCCAATTGCAGAACATATCACCCTGCAGGGCTAGCCAATCGATTCCCAGAATAGCATCATAGGCGGCCTGTGGTAACACACGCATGTCGTGTTCAAATGTTTCCCCATGAGTCCACCAAGTCATTTGTGTAACCATTTTGTCACAATGCATGACTTCATTATTAGCCACTTTGACAGTTACTGCTGGAATGGAGGTGAGTGGGCACTGCAGCCTCTCCACAAGCGATGTGCTGACGAAACTGTGGCTGCTACCAGTGTCGATCAAAATCAGCAACTTGGTTCTGCACCATTGCTCGTATCTGAACGGTATTTCCCTCTGAAGCTCCTGACAATGCATTACAGGATAAGGACAACTGCTGTGCTTCTGCAATGTCTTGTAACTCAAGCAAATTCAGCACCTCCGAGGATAGTTCAGCCGCGTGGTCTTCCAGGGATAAAGCATGTACTGTTGCCTGTGGTTTAGTGGCACAGATATGAGTGGGATCATATTTATCACCACAACGAAAACAGAGTCCATTTGAGCGTCGATACTCTGTCAGCTGTCGTTCCTTCCAGAAATCACCTTGCACAGTTCTGGTCCCCCCCTTATTGACTTCAGCTTTGGGTGCTCCACCCGGCGCAAACACTGATGTGGTAGCCCAGGGTTTTTTCTGTGAGGCCAAATCCTCCTGCACATGAGCCAACAAAATAGCTCTGTCGACAGTCTCTGGCAACTGAGAAGCAACTGCAAGCCGGATCTCCTGTTTCAATCCTTTCAGAAAATGGCCCACAAACAAGGTTTCATCATAAAATGGATTGTGGCTGCATAGTTTAAACATATGTTCCTGAAACCTAGTGCAGTATTCATCTACTGTTCCCTTCTGTTTCAAATTCAGCAGTTCAGACATGAATTGGCGGTGATCATCGACACCAAACTTTGCTTCCACGGCCACAATGAACTGTTGCCAAGTAAGGACCTCATGACGCAGTTTATATGCTTGGAACCAGTGAGCGGCATTACCTTCGAGATTCATTCGGGCTGTTGTTAGCCACATCGCAGGTGCAATGTTGCAGGCTTGGAAATAATCCATACAATTGTCGCGCCACAGACGAGGAAATTCTCCATTGAACTTGGGAAAATTCATTTTCGGAGTCACACTTCTACCGCCGCCAAGGTGTTCGTCCGGAGGTCTGCTCCGTGGACGTGCACCCTCTGCACCGAACGCCCCGCCGCCGTGCCAGGGACCGCCGCCGTGCCAGGGTCCTGGGGACGAGGAGTAGAGGAGGACCCGGACACAAACGTACTTGGAGATGCCGCGCCCCGCCAGCAGGCTCCTGCCGGTGATTCCAACACGCCTTTCCCCGCCGCCCGATTCGCCTCTGCCAGGCCGCCATCCAGATCCACCGTTAACGCCGGCTTGGGGGCGCCGAGTTTCGCCACCGCCTCCGCCAACGCCGTCATCTGCTGGGACAGAGATTCCTGGCGGCGCTCGATGGCGTCGACGATCCTGGTGTGGTCTCCCACGGCGCGCGAATTGTTGTCGAGGTTGCTCGACACCTGCGCGTACGCCGTGTCGAGTAAGCCCATCCGCGAGTCCAGTGACCCGATCTGGGTCTGGTCTGCACCTTGTCGAGGCTGGAGCGAATCGCCACCAACGCCTCCTCCGTGCGCGCCGTCGCCTCCCCCATCGCCGTGAGTACAAATACCGTCTGCGGTGAGGGCTTGGGTGGCGCCGTCGCAGCAACGCTAGATCGTGTGCCCACGGAATTTTTTCTGGGAAATTTGGGAAATCGGTGGAGAACGACGCAAATTAGATGGGGAAAATTTTTGTGGAGATTTTTCTGAGATTTTTGTGGAGGATAACCTAGCTCTGATACCACTGTAATATCCCTTGGCCTCTGATGGATTCAGGGCGTGAGATCGGACTGGGGTTCGATCTAGAACTGGAGCTAGCAGAAGGAGAAGAGAGACACGGCAAGAAGGGAGCAGGTAGAGGGAGAGGAGCGACTAGCTCATTCATTCATTCCCTTTCTCACCCAGGTTCGATACATGCCATTATATGGCCACACGCACACGACAGGGGAACAGAAGATCCCGGGAGTGGATTGGCCGGCCACTGTAGCACGACCATACAGGCCAACCCAATACCGGCCCACGGCCACACAAACCCAGCTGTTCTGTACTTCGTCAGGTAACACCTCCAGGCGTTACACCGTGGTGCGTTGTGTTGTTATGTCCGGTTTTGGCCAGTTTCGGCCAATTCACTTCTTGAAACGACAAGGCTCTTATCCGGTTTCAAGAAAAAACGTAATACACGCAAATAGGCGCTGGCTAGAGCTGCATGCTCGTACGACACATATTCTTTCCCCACAGGTTGCAAGATCTGATTTATACACGCATCTTGCCTTTGTCACTGTACGTACGTAATGGCATGACCACGATTCCACGAAGGTACATAATACCGCATGATCAAGCAAGAATCTCCGAGAGTCTCTGTCCTTTAGATCTCATGCAGAGACCCCTAAAGTCGTCGTCCCTGGTTCCATTTCACACTCACAGATCCATATACCTGAAGTTCTAATCCTACTCTTACATGCTCGGTGCCCCCATATTTAAAGACCACTCTCTCGCTCCAAATCAGTCCCCCAAACCTGAGATCAAGCTAAGCAAGGGATGATCATGGCTGCTCTCTTCATGCGCAACTGTGCCCTCAAACAATCCCAGCCGCTCCATCCGCTGATAATGATGATCATGCCCTCGCGTGGACGCCAGCGGCCTCCTCCTTGCCCGACGAGCTACGCGACCTTGGCATCCGCGCGCTGATTCGAGACGACACCGAGGCCACCGCGCGCGCGTCCACCGACTTCGGCAACCTGATGGTCCACACCAACGCGCCGGCGGCGGCCGTGCTCTACCCGTCGTGCCCCGACGACATCGCTGCTCTTCTGCGCTTCTCGTGCGCGCGCCTTTCCCGCCCGTTCCCAGTCTCCGCCAGAGGATGCGGCCACTCAGTCCATGGTCAGGCCACCGCGTCCGGGGGTGTCGTCGTCGACATGCCGTCGCTCGCACGCGGCGGATCCCGCCTCTCCGTGTCGGTCGAGGGCCGCTACGTCGACACCGGGGGCGAGCAGCTGTGGGTGGACGTGCTGCACGCCGCTCTCGCGCACGGCCTCACTCCGAGGTCGTGGACGGACTACCTCCACCTCACCGTCGGCGGCACGCTCTCCAACGCCGGCATCAGCGGTCAGGCCTTCCGGCACGGCCCCCAGATTTCCAACGTCCTCGAGCTCGACGTCATCACAGGTACGTGCGTTCAAACAGCACGTACCTTGGTTCTTCATGTGTCACCCATGTTCACGTACGTACTTGTGATTGGTGAATATGCAGGTCTCGGGAGATGGTGACGTGCTCGAAGGAGAAGGACCGCGACCTGTTCGACGCGGTGCTGGGCGGGCTGGGGCAGTTCGGCGTCATAACGCGGGCGCGCATCCCGCTCGTGCCGGCGCCGGCGAGGGCGCGCTGGGTGCGGCTCTTCTACACGAGCGCCGCGTCGCTGACGGGCGACCAGGAACGGCTCATCGACGTCGAGCACGGAGGCGCCCTGTCCGGGCTCATGGACTACGTCGAGGGCTCCGTCGTCCTCGCGGGCCAGCAGGGCATTAAAGCTAGCTGGCGGTCGCCGCAGTCGTTATCGTCCTTGTTCTCCGACGCCGACGTCGCCAAGCTCACAGAGGATGCCGATGGCGTCCTGTACTGCCTCGAGGGAGCGCTCTACTACGGCGGCGCGGCCGGCGGCGAGTCTGGCGTCGATAAGGTAAAGAACGTAAGTATGAGCTTTGTCGGTGCGGGCCGCGTCATATAGATGCTAGATGGACCCACCGGGTGAGATGACGATCACGACGTTTGGCCACGTTCTGACGCGGATACATGCATGGCTCCAACGATTTAAGCTTGCGCGAGAATACGAACAGCGTCAACGTCGTACTTGTCCTAGTTTTGTCTGCCCCTGGAATGGACAAGTCCACTTCACCGTCCTACACCTAGCTGCCACCTTTTTTTCTTGTCCTAGTTTTGTCTGCCACCTGGAATGGATAAGTCCACTTCACCGTCGTACACCTAGCTACTACTCCTACGAGTGCGTTGGCGTTTCTGCTAATCCTAAGGCATCTTAGATTTTCTTATGTCCGTCAGCAAAATAAAAGATTTTGTTATGTATATAGATGGGCTTGTTTTTGCAAGTTCGGCTTAACCAAAAGTATAACTTACATATTTTGTAAAACCATAGCTTACGTTTTATACTAAAATTCATCTTTCATTTTGTGATAAAGGCTTCTTGCATTTTTTTTTTCCTTCACAAAAGTACAACTTGTTTTTTAAAATAACTTGCACTTTTTCTTCGGAAAATGCAACCTAGTGAAATAGTGCAACTTTTTGGAATCAACAACACAAGAAAGTCTGGGTCGATTGAGATATAGCATATTGTATTAAATTATATTATAAGCCTATGCTATGGGTATTGTAAATAAGATTAGTGCAAACTCAAAACTGTTAAAGATAGTATTACAAAAAATATATATCGATAGTACTTTTTTTTTGTTGGACAAGACTTTAAGGCTCTCAACTCTGATAGAACCAAATATCGGAAAATAGTACTTTGACCTTTGACATATTTTATTCTTATATGTTATTTTTGTTGAGCTAAATTGGAGTGAAATATGAAGTGTTGAAATGAAGATAAACTAATCATCTAGGAACTATTAAGGACAATTTCTTCTAGGATGGTAAAAGCATTCCATATGAAAAAGTTAAAGGAAAATGGACATCATTTCACTTAGTTAGTTAATTGTACTAAGTAAGCAATAGAGATTATGAGTACGCATGTACATAGGCAAATAAATAAAAATTTGGCTTCTACTATATTTTTTTTTTTGGGTAAACTAGCAAGTAGAATTTTGCCAGAATTAATTCATCTTTTTAGCTATCAACAGCTAGTCGATGGATTATCTGCTAGCCAGTACGCTAGTGCTAGTACTACCTATCATCCATGCATGGAAGCCACACACAGAAACAAGATCCGATACAGGGGACAGCGACCGGCCATGCAAACCGGGCCAAAATGCCTTTCCCTGCCTGGCCTACATGTTGTACTAATTTCATGCAAACTCGTCGTCACACTGTGCCAGCCACTTGTCTAGAAAGTAATTAACTCCGCTCTCCATCACCTTTTGATGATTTGAACGGCCTGGCCCTATACAATTCTTTGTCCTGATCGATCTCTTGTGATTTTTATTTTTATTTCGTGGGGTGGCTCTTGAGGTGTGGTTACCATGGTTTTGGATGTCAAATCAAAAAGCAAAATCCCGGGGGTGGTCGGGATTTGCGGTTACCGCGGTTACGGAAAATACCGTCCAAAATTTTAAAACAAATTTAATTGAAAATTACGGTAACGCAATGGTAAGACTTTTGTGCAGTAACACAGTGGTAAGAGGTCGCTGGTTCGAAGCATGTATTCTGGACACGGTGTTTTGACTTGTAGGTCTAAATGCGCAAGTTATAAAAATGTTTTAAAATATATTTCAAAATGTCCAACAAAAATTATGGGTGTACATTCAGACATTTTATGTTAGCACGCCAAAAAAGACTTTTTTGATGTCTGTGCAAAAAAGAAAAAAAATGTCTCGTACAAAGTCATATTGTACCACAAGGATTCTTTTTTTTTACACAGCCCACTGAAAATTTCATTTTTTCGTAAAACTTTGTGTGTGTGAACTTGTAAATATCTAGATGTACACCCGTAATTTTGTTTAGATTTTTGACATTTTGAAATATGGTTTTAAGAGAGAATCATATTCTACTACCCAAAAACTGATTTCCGATGTATTCTTAACTATTTTGCCTTATTTTTGTTGTTTTGCATTCTAGAAAGCTAGTCCACAAAAACAGTACGGGGGATAGGATTCAAACGAGCGACGTCGAGGCTGCGGGAGAGTCCCGCTCAGCACATGTTACCACCGCGCCAAATCTTCATTCGTATCATGTAGATACGGTCATTGCATCTTGATTCAGGTGTTCGAATTCAAATAATTAAATAAACTTGGTATTTTTGCTCGGGAACCCTATTTACGAGAGGGCTCGGGAAATGCGGTTAGGGGGCGGTAAGCAGATTACTGTCCGGTAATCCAAACCTTGGTGTTTACTAGCTAGTGTCTGTGTTGCTAATGTAACTGTTTGCATCACAATTTTAATGTAGAAGTTGGAGGTGGTGCTGCGGGAGCTACGGTACGTACAGGTTCGCGTTCGTGCAGGACGTCTCGTACCGGTGTTCCTCGACCGAGTCCGCGACGGCGAGCTCAGACTCCGCGCCGCCGGTCTGTGGGACGTGCCACACCCTTGGCTCAACCTGTTCCTCCCGCGCTCCCGCATCCTCGACTTCGCCGCGGCGTCTTCCACGGCATCCTCCGACGCAGCGGCAACGCCGGCGCCATGGGCCCCGTCCTCATCTACCCCATGAACCGGAACAAGTTTGCACACTGTCGAACTTTATCATTTCAGAGCTAGGCAGCTAATAGCTTGATATGTATGTTCATGCGCGCGCCTATATGCAGGTGGGACGGCGAGATGTCGGCCGTGTTTCCGGAAGGGAAGAGGTGTTCTACACGGTGGAATCCTGCAGTCGTCGACGGACGGCGGCCAGATGCTGAGGCGGCTTGAGGAGCAGAACATGGAGATCATGCGGTTCTGCGAGGAGGCCGGGATACCGTGCGTTCAGTACCTGCCGTTCTACCCCGGCCAGGACGGGTGGAGAGAAGACTTTGGCCCGGCTAAGTGGACCAGGTTCGTCGAGCGGAAGCAGAAATATGACCCCAAGGCAATCCTGTCCCGTGGCAGAGAATTTTCACGTCCCCGCTGGCTTGATCGCGAAGATAATCGATAGATACATATCGTTCACATATATATCATCTTGTCCAGGGAAAGTGTCAAAGTCTACGACATGTTATATGTTAGTAACTTGGTATGATAGTTTGGTACGGTGATGTTCTTGCATGTTACGTCGAAGTTAACTAGTTGGTCATGTAATAATGGATGGAGTATGTTGTATGCATGTGATAAAATACGAGTATGAGTAGTTTTATTATTTGAGTAGGCGGAGGCTAATAAGCAGTCACCCTCTAGCCAACAAAAAAAAGACATCTGCGACAGGATAAATCCTTCCCGTTTTTTGGTATTCTTCATAGTAGGCAAATTACCACTGTGTCATTCATCTAAACTAGAAAGATACCCCGCGCGTTGCGGCGGAAATTCTTTAAAAAAATTGTTGTGTAAATAAAGGCATATAGGACACATGAAATATGAAGTGGTTTATAGAAATATGGAAGGTTCAGTTGATCACATTGTCGAAAGGTAATTATTTACATGATTTTTTTTATGGTTAAAAACTGGTGATGTGGACAATGGATAGATGAAAAGTAGATGATGTGTGATATGTTACATGCAAGAAAATAGACTTTAATTAATCTTTAGTGGGATGACATGGACATTTGGTTGGCTAGGAGAATGAATGATGTGGATAGCTTGCATGTTGAGATAGAAAAATTTAATGCACTTAGTGGGGTTTTGCTTTATAAGAAGTATAGATTGGGACCGCGTCACAGTTTTAACTAAATTGGTTTCAAACCACTAAATTTGGTGATTTAGTTCCTTCTACACACTCGACGGACTTGAGCTCCCGTTAGGTATACTAACTTGTCTTCTGTTTGACTCATTTTGTTTATGTTCGATACGTCCAAAACGTTATCTATAAATTTTGATTAATTTCATGCTACTTTTATATCATTGTTATATATTTCTACTATAATTTTATATCACTTTGAGCCATTTTTTGGACTAACCTATTAACAAGATGCCCAGTACCAGTTCATGTTTTTGTTCTTTATGTGTTTCAGAAACCTGTTAATGAAATTTCCCGGAATTGGACGAAACTTTACGAGAGAAACTTCCTCGGACGAAACAAGCCACGATGCGAAAGGGCAACGCGAGGCCCCATAGGAGGGGCACACGCACCACCTGACTGCAGCCAGGAGCCAGGCACAGGTGGGACTGCTGGTCCCCCCCCCCCCCCCCCCCCCCCCCCCCCCCCGCGAGGATTTTCCTAAATATGAAACAGAACTGCCGTCAACCCCGAAGCCTATTTCGGGGACCAGAAGTTCCTGTTTCGTCACCCTGCCGGGATGGGGATTCACCTCCTATGCCATCTTAATCGACCTTGTTGCTCCTAATGGTGACACGGCAGTAGTCTCACTTCGGGCTGAGGGCTCATACTAGTTGCTATGTAGTTATCTCTCTCTCCCATGGTGTGATCTGAATTGTGATCATGAGCAATATAGTTGAATTATATGATGTTCACCCCTCTATTTTCCTTTATGTAATGGATATGATGTGCTCACTTGATGATAACTAGTGTAATTTCCAGAGCCCATGGTGACATGGGGACTCTATGGATAATAGATTAGAGAGATATTTATTATGAGTTTGTTCTTCTTTGTTGGATTGTATAATGAATCATGAGGTTTCTTGATGCTTGTGTTTAGTACAATTTCCTTATAGTATGAGGGTGACAATATGATTACCGTTCGGATATATTGGAAAGACACTATTCAAGAGATGTTTGTGGTGTTTGTTAGTATGATCTTTGGATGCTCACAGTGACAGGGTGGGGTATCCATAGATGAGGAATACGAACTTTAGGTGTGCTTTTGTAGCCCTACACAATTCTCATCCTGTTTTGATCCAAGTTGAGTGAACTCGGAGTAACGATACCATGCATGCTTTCAGAGGGGTTTATTATGTGTTTAGTTATGTTAATAATGTTGAGAGTAGTCATTAGTGAAAGTATGATCCCTATGCCTTATTTCCAAGCATTGAAACACGATTTTTAGTCACTTTTATGACTTGCTAGCTTGCTGCATTTTTATTTCAGATTACAAATACCATCTTTTTAGGTCTAAAAAACAAATACCATCTTTTACCATCCATATTACTTGTCTTTTATCATCTCTTCGCCAAACTAGTGCACCTATACAATTATCCATTGTATTAGGTGTGTTGGGGACACAAGAGACTTCTTGCATATTATTCCAAGGTTGTTCGAGAGAGGATAAATTCAACATACACCTCTCATGAAGTCGATAAACCTGGGTCATTCACTTAAGAGAAATTTGTTGTTGTCCTACAGACGTCTGCGCTTGGAGGCACAACATAGTCTACAAGAATAGAAGCATGTAGTACACATCAATGGTCAACTATGAAAGATTTTCTCTTCGATAAGAGAGATAATGAGAGAGAGACAGGAGCTAGCCGTTTGACCAAATATTCTACATGTGGACAGATCTCAACAGTCACATTGTTGGTTCTTCACAAAGTGCTACACACGGAAGCAACAGTCACCTGGTGCTTCAATAACGGCTATGAAGTATCAACTCTTTGGAATAACAATTTCATAAACTTAAAACTAGACTCAACAGGAGGAAGACATTTTGCCTCCCGAGTTCATATGCTCCTAGTATAATAAATAAATTCAACAAATAGTAAGACATTTCTTATGAAACAATATGGTGACGAATATTATATATATATATGTTTTTCTAAATACGTGCCAAATTTCGTGATGAAATAACACGTGTGGTGCTCTGTGCAAAAAATAACAAAATCAGTATTTAAAAAATATATTTTTGTAATCAACATTTTGGCCACTGATTTTTCTTTTTATACAGAACAGCCCACATGTTATTTCACTACGAAACTTGGTACGTACGTAGTACATTTCTATATGTTCGTCTCCGTTTTTTTAGAATTTTTAAAATGTTTGACTACCTTTTAAACTTTTTTATTATACCAGGAGCATATGAGCTCACGATCCAATTTGAATATCCGACACAACATTGGTTTTAAGTCTCATCCAACTCTACTAGGTGTTCAATCTAGTGGTTCAAACTTTTTGTTCATGTTGATTTCTTATAAATTTTAAAAAGGACTGAGCACGCAATTAAGTTTCACTTTGTTCGTTGAATATCTAACCCTTCTTCTTCATAGTATGTTTTTTTTCATTTAAACAGCTAACATGTGTGACAACTTGGTGTATGTCCAATCTATGAAAGTGTACTGCCCGCGAGTGGTCCTTATTCGAAGCACGACTGTTTACCCTACTACTCCCTTCTTCCACAAGGAAAATAAAAATGAAGAGCAAACGTATATCAAACCCACAAAATGGAAAAATTTCAACCGGAAAACAAAAGAGATTTCAACTTGCATCACAGATGTAACTTTCAACTTAAGAGAACACAAGTAATTAGCAAAGGATTAGGTGTCAACTTGACTTTAGTTGCCAAAATAAATTTTCGGAAATTTCAGCCAGACAGTACTCTGCCCGGCCGCCAAAAGAACAGAAAAAAATAATACTGGATTGTACTTAATTTGCAACCAAATTTCTTCACAAATATCACAGGTTTCAATTCGCTCTACAACATTCAACTCAGAGCGGAGAGCTTCCAATTTCAACAGAATGGGGTGTTCCGTGCTTGTAACAGCCATTAACGCGTACGTAGTAGTATTTCCCTATACATTAGGTGGACAGTTACATTTTCCACGCTATGATGTCAACATCAAGTGAAGCACCGCTCCAAGTTCCCTGGCAGCTTCCAACCTTTCGCGTAGGTTTCTTGCATGTCGAGTCCTGATCGAGGTACCTGCACTGCACTGCACTGCTCAGATCAGTGCACAAACAAAAGATGGCGACCGATCATCGAACGTGATCTACTACAGATCTCCCAGAATCCTCGCCGAATCTCTCAGAAACGAGTGACACGCACGGATAGAGTTGACTGAAGCGGTCGTCGTCGCCATGCATCTTTAGACAAGCGTGTAATACACATGTGTAGCGCGCGGGTCCCGTACGTCAATTCGGCATAGTTCGTTATGGTTAGACAAGTCGCGATGAATATCTTTTCCGAGGATTCTTTCACCTGCTGGCGACCGAGAACACTGGCGATTGACCTAGCTAGATTCACACACTAGTAGGAATGTGCTTATAGACACCACGCTACCGCTGGCGGACGGTCCTGGGCGCCCGTCAGCGCTATTACTGCTGGCGGGCGGTTTACCGCTGGCGGACGGTCTTGGACGCCTGCCAGCGCTATTACCTGGCTTACCGCTGGCGGGCGGACAGAAGTGTACGCCAGCGATAGCTTCAGTCGGAACCGAGCAGGCGGGGCTAACTACCGCTGGCGGACGGCCTTCTTGTTCGCCAGCGGTACTATAATTATCGCTGGCGGACGTTTTGGCGTGCCCGCTAGCGGTAGTTTGCTCAGCTGGGCTCAGAAACGAGCAAACTGAAACGAGCAAACTACCGCTGGCCGGCACGCCAAAACGTCCGCCAGCGGTAATTATATTACCGCTGGCGGGCACTATGCCATTTTGACCATTTTTTCAAAAAAATCAAATAAAGTGAAAAATATTCAAAAAATGAAATCCTGTGGCATAGTTTGTGATAATGTGCCCATATTTGACACATAAGTGTACCTTGGTATGGCAAACAATGTTGCAGAACTGAGTTTTTTCAAATTATTTTTATAAATATCATTTTTTTTATTTTTTAAATGTCAAAAATGACTTTTTTGTGAAGCAAGTACAACAAATATGGTGCAAAATGGCACCCATCCAATATCCACACAAAGTAGACCATATTTGATGGATAATACAAAAATATTAGTAATTTCTCAGTTTCTACCTAGTTTCGCCTATTTAAACGATTTTATGCCGATTTTCCGAAACTAATTCAAATTTGAACTACAAGTACGTGATAGTTTGCTCTGAAAATTTTACAAAAAATATTTTAAGATACACAATTAGTGGTTGTATCACAAAACCGTCGATAGTTTTGAAAAATTCGACCCCTTTCGACAAATAGCCATAGTGGCCATTTTGACCATTTTTCAACCGGAAAACAAAAGAGATTTCAACTTGCATCACAGATGTAACTTTCAACTTAAGAGAACACAAGTAATTCTTGCATGTCGAGTCCTGATCGAGGTACCTGCGCTGCACTGACTCAGATCAGTGCACAAACAAAAGAAATGCATCGATCACCAAAGACGGCGACCGATCATCGAACGTGATCTACTACAGATCTCCAGGATCCTCACCGAATCTCTCAGGAACGAGTGACGCGCACGGATAGAGTTGACTGAAGCGGTCGTCGTCGCCATGCATCTTTAGACAAGCGTGTAATACACATGTGTAGCGCGCGGGTCCCGTACGTCAATTCGGCATAGTTCGTTATGGTTAGACAAGTCGCGATGGATATCTTTTCCGAGGATTCTTTCACCTGCTGGCGACCGAGAACACTGGCGATTGACCAAGCTAGCTAGATTCACAAGGATACGCCCTTATGAAAGGAACATACGTATATATCGAGAGTGGATATGATCAATGCTGCCGGTCTCCAAACCCACGTGCCATGTCTCCTTATGTTGGTCTCGTCCACAAAGCAGGAATTTCACATGAACCTTCCTTTTTCGAAACGGGGATACCCGGTCTCTGCATTAAAACGATGCATATGATCGCTTATTAACTTATTCGTACCACGATTCTGAACTTATCACATCTCAAGATTGAAACATGTATCAACCATCGAAAGAAATCTACTAACATGAAAAGCCTATGCCCTAACATGATAGTCTATAATTAAGCTGCCAACCGTATTGGTTGATGAAGCCCCATGCAACCATTTCCAATCAAGCGCACCCAGAGTTGATGTCCTGGCAGCGCTCCACCGGCCAGAGAAAGGACCACGTACGAATGTATGATATTTGTTTGGGTGCAACCATCAGGATTATACGATAAAAGAATATCCACGCTCCAAACTGGGGGCTACATTTTCTTTTCAGAAACGGAACGGAACGGGGGCACAAATATATTCTTCTAAGAAACATGAACAACTTCGGTCGATAGGTTTCTGAACATGATTATTGTCTAAACTAGGAAATTAGCAGCTTCGTCTAAGCAGTGGTTTTGTCGTTTTGACGAAGATTAAATTTCATCGTGCAGTAGTTCGTGAGATATTACGAGACTTGTATCTTGATTGATGTAGCTCAGCTTTTTTTTCGAAAAGGGGCAGTCCCATGCTCTACATCAATTGATGCATGCGGCCTTTATTAATAAAAAAAAGCTTCCAGCCTCTCCTATGTCTACATTCCAAAAGATCTTACAAGATCGTATCTACTCGTGCATGGATCCAATAATTAGTGTTTTTTTACTGAGACTTCTGAGAGACCTACCTGTTTGATGTGTTACATGTAAGGTTTATGCTCCCAGTACAAAGAACCATACATATCCTCATATGGTATCAAGATTTTTTCTCATATGTGTAGATTCATGCATGATATACCACTACTTGATGGATATGCAGCTTTCTTCCAGATCTTGCTCACAAACTCCATGTAGAATTCGGATCGAGACAATACATGCATTTATACATGAAAAACTTCAGTTGATAGTTTCGGAACTCGATTATTTGTCTAAACATAGGATATTATGAGCTCCATGTGAGGAGTGCTTTTTTCATTTTGATGGTTTTCCATCTCATCGTGCCGCTTCATGACATATCACAAGACTTGACTCTTGATATGGATGGATTAGCTTAGCTTTCGATTGAAGAGACACATCTAATCTTGGATCTACTGCAGGAGCTAATATAGACTAGGATTCCTCAAGATCCTCTTAGGTCTACATTTGAAAGATCCTTCAAGATCGTATCTACTCGACCGACATGTGCATTCATGATCCAAGAACCAGTGTTTGATCGAGACTTTTGAGAGACTAACTGTTTGACGTATTACACATAAGGTTTATGCTCCGAGTACAAAAACCAATTATAATTATGTTTTCATATAGTCTCAAGATTCTTTCTCATGTGTCTAGATTTAACGCATGCGATGTCATCAAGATCTCACAAAAGAGGATACCACTAAACATCTTCTCACGTCGATGGATCTACAAATTTCTTCCAGCTCTTGCATACCAACTTCATGTAGAAATCTGACCGATACATAACATCTATATTGAAAGAATACATGAACAACTTCAGTTGATAGTTTCGTAACTTGATTATTTGTCGAAACATAGGAAATTAGCAGCTCCGTGTGAGGAGTGGTTTTGCCTTTTGACAGAGATTCCATCTTATCGTCTCACTTCATCACATATTACGAGTCTTGAATCTTGATGTGGACGTATTAGCTCAGCTTTTGATTGAGGATCTTCACACATCTAATCTCGGTCTACTTCAGGAGCTAATATAGACCAGGATTCCTCAAGGCCAATGAAAATATCATCATAGGGTCTATATTCCCAGGACCCTTCAAAATCGTATCTACTCGAGTGGCATGTGCATGCATGGATCCAAGAAATTGTGCTTGGCCGAGACTTCTAACAAACTAACTATTTGACGTTTTACGTCTAAATTTTATGCTCCAAGTACAAAGGACCATATACATATCTACGTTCTCACATAGTACCAAGATTCTTTCTCATATGTCTAGATTCATGCTTGATCTCATCAAGATCTCACGGAAGAAATCTTCTCACGTCTATGGATTTTCATCTTTCTTCTAGATCTTGTGGACCAACTCCATGGAGAAATCTATCGAGATAGTACATGCATGTAGAAAAACTACATGAATAACTTTGGTTGATAGTTTTAGAACTCGGTGACTTGTGTAAGCATAGGAAATTAGCAGCTGCTTGTGAGAGGAGTGGTTTTGCCTTTTGATGAAGATTCCATCTCGTCGTCTCGCTTCATCAGAAATCACTAGACTTGACTCGATCTTGATTTGGATGGATTAGCTCGACATCTATTTTTCTATCTAATGCATGAGCTAATATAGACCAGGATTTATCAAGTCCAATAGAAATATCTCTTCATAGTTCTACATTCCAAAGACCCTTCAAGATCATATCTAATCGAGCAGCACGTGCATGCATGGATCCAAGAAATAGTGTTTGATTGAGACTTCCGAGAAACTAACTGTTTGCCGTGTTACATACTTACATGTAGGGTTTATGCTCCGAGTACAAAGAACCAAACATATCTACGTTCATATAGTATCAAGATTCTTTCTCATATGTCTAGATTCAAGCATGATGTCAACAAGATCTCGCGAAAAAAGTTACCACTAAAATCTTCTCACGTCATGGATCTGCAGCTTTCTTCCAGATCTTGCACACCACCTCTATGTACAAATCTGGTCGAGACAGTTCATGCATATAGAGAGACTACAGGGCCATCTGGTTCTTGACTTGACGCGTACATATCGAGATCCTCGTGCGATGACTGACTTTGCTGGATAGACAGGCTCATCAGAAGACAGATCGAAACGAAGATGACTAGTGTGTTCAAATGTCAAGGCGACAAGATTCTGAGCTAGATATACCGATCGATGCATGTGATCGGTTATTCTTGACAGAGATACGTAATCGTCGCATATTCGCACTTGGTAGACAAAGCTGGATCTGCCAGCTGACACGACCAAATCTGGGAAGGACGATCGAGCTAGCTACTTGACCTGACTGATGCAGATACGTTTCGTGTGTAAGCTGAATACAGCTAGACAAGTGATCACACTGTGAGTAAGACGTACACAATGAGCTAATTGAACGACACTATAGAGAGAGACCGATTGGCTATATCTGACCATGACCGCGCATTTGCATGCAATGGTCCCAGGCTTCCAGCGCCAACTTTGTAACGATGCATGCATGTTCTATGGGTACACACCAACTTTGGATACGTTGGATATCTTGTGACCAGATGGGTATATTTGCTACTCCCTCATATCTATATTAATTGTCGCTGAATCGGATATATTTAGACATATTTTTATATCTATGTTAATTGTCGTTGAATTGGATATATTTAGACATATTTTAGTGATAGATATATTCGATTTAGCGACACTTAATATTGATCGGAAAGAGTATATTAATTTTGTAGAGTACTTGGTCTCGCACACCCGTATGTATTACTTTTTTTCTTTGCATAGAGAAATCACCCTTCTAGAAGTGAATTTTACCTTTTGTCCTCTAGTTGTGACTTTGTGACACCGATCATCTAAATCTCATCGGAATATCGAGCTTAGAAATTTTGAACCCGACGGTGAAAGTGCATGTTGCCCCCATGCGTGGTTTTGATAATTAATGACAATCCTTATGGACTAATGTTTGCATTGAGATATCCTTGTAGATCTTGTCCATAGGAAAAGAAAGGAGTTCATGTGTTGGACTCTAGAAGCTTACATGGTAAAGTATGGCTTGGAAAAGAAGATTGAGGGAAAATTCATGTTTATCTCCAAGCCATCATATATGTCAAGAGAATAAGATGAAGTGCAAGTTCAATATGATCCATCTCGGAAGATATCATTTGTTTGAAGCTTACAATTGATACATGAAGACAGAGCTAAACAAGACTCTCCCATAATGGGGTATGGGGGAGTTGGAGAAGTCTTCATCAAGCATGTGCTAGCAAGCATGATCAAGAAAGGTGTTCCAATTGAGAGAGTCAAGATCGTCATCATCTAACTCAAGTGGAATGCGCAAGGCAAAGATATGATCTTGATAGGGTTTCTATTTTACCGGTCTCATGTTGTTAGTGGGCGACCGGGTTGTAGGATAGATGTCGTACTATCAAGAGGGTCTCTCAAGTGAGTAACTTGATCGCATCTTTGTGAAGAGCTCAAACCTTACATACTTGGCATATCATCTTTCTTGATTCTTATTTGGCTTTTATCCATGTCAGAATTTAGAGCTTGTGTTCATCTCTATAACAAGCTCTAGTTCATCAAAAACGGATTTCATATGAATATCTTGTTGAGTTTTTGATGTTGGAGGTTTTACCGGTTTGTCTTTTCTAGAGAAGTAAAATTCTCCTCTATTGGTTTCTTCCTCACATGATGGACTATGATGTGTATATGCATGATCTTGTAGAGCTTGTGATTATCTTCGAAACAAGCCCAAGATCATAGAAAACGGAGTCCGGATGAAAAACTTGTTGTGTTTCGGTTTTGGAAATATTATCGGTTTATCCGTGAGGAAAGTTCCACACCTTCCCATGGTTGGTAACTTTACTTTATTTATGGTTCTTAATATTTCCGTGAGGAAAGCTTTTGTTGCTATCTTTCCAAGAAAATTGGTTTCACCTGATTTGGATTTCGTGCGTGAAAGTTATTGGGTTTGCAGTTTTGTGGTTTTCCAGACCGGAGTCTCCGGTGTGCCCAACCGGAGTCTCCGGACTCAGGGTTTTCTTGTCGAAGGACTCGGGTTGGAGAGCCACTGCATAGGGGACCGGAATGTCTCCGGTGTGACTTTTCCTGCAACGGCTCTATTTTTGGGAGACCTATAAAAGGCCCTTTCTTCCCCAAAGAGACCTAACTCTTCAAAGCACGATTTTTCCCATCTCTCACCTCCATTGTTGACCTTGGAAAGATTGCCCCTCTCTCAATTCCTCCCATGATTTTTATATATCTTTGAGGGAAAAGAGAGAGGAGATCTAGATCCACATTTTCACCAATCCATCTCTCCTCTAAGTGAGGGGAACCCTTTGGATCTAGACCTTGGAGTTTCATTTGTTGAGTTCTTCTTTGTTCTTCCTCTCTTCTCCCCCATAAGCATTAGTTGCTTTTGGTGGGATTTGGGAGTGAAGGACTTGAGCACTTCTTGTGTTCTTATCTTTGCTTTTGTGCATCGGTTTGCTCTCTCCACGAAGATTCGTGGAAGTGAAAGTTTGTGAGCTTGTTACTCTTGGGTCGTTAGACCCTAGACGGTGCTCTTGAGGCCTTCTGTGGTCAAGGCCTTCTGTGGCTTGTTGGGACATTTTGTGGTCACTTGGGAGCTCCCAATCTTTTGTGGGTTGTGGCTCAAGATTGTTGTAAGGGACTGGATTTCCGTCAAAAGGAAATCAATAGTGGAAGGTGAACCAAACTTTTGGGTGAGGTTCATCAGAGAATAGGGTGAGGCCTTTTGTGGCATCTTGAGTTTGAAACTCACACCCCTCCAACGAGACGTACTCCCCTAAAAGGGAGGAACTCGGAAATACATCATCGTCTCCGCGTGCCTCGGTTATTTCTTTACCCGAGCTCTTTACTTATGCACTTTACATTGTGATAGCCTTCGTGCTTGAAGTATTATATCTTGCTATCACCTTGTTACTTGTCTTGCTTAGCATAAGTTGTTGGTGCACATAGGTGAACCTAGTATATTTAGGTTGTATGCTTGTTAAATTAAAACACCTAGTTTTATTCCGCATTTATCAAGCCTAAACGGAAAAGTTTTAAATCGCCTATACACCCCCCCCCCCCTCTAGGCGACATCCTTGTCCTTTCAGACGGTACACCATTTAAACATTTTTGCGCGTTCTGATAGATAGACTGGTATTGTAGGTCGATGTGGAGCGATAGAAATGTGTAAAGGTCGGTGGGCATCATCGACGATCATGTCAAACTTTTTCTTCTCTGTCTGTTATGTTTCTCGTCACCCTCCTAATATGCTTGAATCTCGATCATCAACCTTACACCTTGTCTATAACGCACATCAGATAAAAAGGTTCAAAGTTTCTTAAATGGGGTAATCTAATCAAATTTTTACTAGACAGAGTAATTGGTGTCATAAATTTGCAATTAAGGGGTAAAATGTGGAATTCTCTCGTTTATCTATTTAACAACTATGAAAAAGTACAGCCGATGGCCTCCCCTTTTGGAGGGTGATTTTGCAGAGTGCAGCACTACATCGACACATAGAGATAAATATAGGTTGGACTTGAAAAGGAAAGAACATCAGGAATGAGGTAAATCCTGGAGGCTCTTTTACAGAGTGCAGCACTACATCGACACATAAAGAAGTTAGCAAGCAATGGTCTGATGGACCAATGCTTAGAAATCAGGTTGTGGAAATTGCCTGGATGTATATTGTGGCATTGAGGGCCAGGTTATGCATATGTGCTCCTAGTCTAGCACGATTCCTAAACCGTTAAAGGTTTGAACGCAACATCACACAAAGCTTTCAGTCCTCCAAGTATAGGAAAGGAGAACACATAGGAACTAGATTAGAGTTAGCACTGGAAGTTAAGTTGGGTTCCTCATTTTTCAAGAAAGCTGTGCGTCATCCTTACGTGCAAATTAAAACAAGAGCAAATTAAAAGTAGCACAAAGAACTTGTCTAAGTGACCAATATTTTTTTGAAGAGAAGATCACCGCGAGCTTTCCAAAGTATACGAATGTTTGAAATAATTCTATGAATTGAGGCTTTCAGGTATGGATTATATAAGAGATAAAGAATTATAACAAAAGAGTAAAAGTTTTTACTGGTTTAAACCCAGAAATATAAGCAAACAACTGGTTCTAGCAAACGAGCTGTGGTAGAAAACATGGGAATCAGATTAAGGCAAACCACACCTTGTCAAATCCTTTTCATGCATTTTCTTTTGTGCAAAAGTCAATTGATTTATAGATCATCAAAAACAGTTCAAAAAATCCCAAAATTCAATGATGAAAACCCTAAATCGGAAGAGCCAGACCTGAAACCATATGGACGAAAACAAAAACGGAGTGGATCCTAGGAGATCTCCGGGCAGACAATCCACACGCCTTCCGTCTGCGCTGGGCGTACCACCGGAGCGATGATAGTACGAGGAGGGCTTTATTTTAACTTTAAGATGTTGCCGCCGTCACACCATCCCAAAGAAGATGGTCAAACAACCTAAAAATTCACGAAAACCATCCCGACGGCGAGGGTCTGTGATTCGTGGTACCTCCGAAGCCCAAGGGCCGCCGGAGGAGGGAGATCTGGAAGCTTTGCCGACGAGATGGACGGAACCTAGATCGCTTTTCTGATAGCCTCCGCACCCTTTACGAGACATACCAGTTCGATCCTATTAATGTGGTTGGAGAAGTGAGAAGTCTGCTAACCTGATGTCAACACCCTACTAATTAGTCTCCATTCAAAGGTTTTAACCCTTGGAGGCATCTTTGAGTTTATAACTCCTTACATCATGAATTGTTCTCCACTTCTCTCATTATTTGTCTAGAACTTGAAGAAGTAGTTATTGATCCCTGCATAAGAACCTCCCATGCGCTTTTTGATGTGCGGTGAACTTTTCCAGTGTGTACCCAACACAGCCCATCCTCAAAATCTTCATTAGTTGTGGGAACTTGCAAAATCCATTTTTCATATATAGCATAATCAAAGTCTACAGAAACTTTCCTTTTGTTTCAACTCTTAGAACTTTCCTGCCAAAGATCTCGATGTAACTTGCGTAGGTTCATCGAGGCTCGATAAAAATACAGTCATAAATCTCCCTCAAACACGCACACCTTCTATCCAATTGCCCTAGCAATGAACATCCATTTGTTTCTCCAAAGCTTTATCAACGTCAATTTTTCACACAAAAACTTTATTATTCCAACATGACAACTAGAAAGTATGAGTGATCTCTTGAGCGATCGGAACATTGCTAGTGCTCCTATGGCCTTGCACAAAATCGTGTTGAGTTTCATGAATATAATTTTTCATGCATGTTTTTAGTCTATTAGCCAAATTCTTTAGTGGTGATTTTGAATACAACATTGCAGAGGTTAATGGGGATAAATTTTGAGAAACCTATAGAACCATCTTTCTTGTCTCAAACCTAGAAGAGTTTCATTTAGCTTTTGATGGCCATTACCTTCTCTAAAAGAATTTTACATGTTGTGTGTAATATCATCTTCGAATCCAAGCTTGATGGGCAGTTTTCTCGAATTCATTCCAAAGCAACCACTAGTTCACAAGCTTAATTTTGTTCAAAATTTAGCAGCGCTGAAGGTTGATATATGGTGAGAATGGAGAAACACCACACTTAATTTAATTTTCAACCATCGTATTCTTTTAACAACACACCACTTGGCATTAGCTAAATACCGTTCATGACGTTCATAAGTAGGAAAACATTGAAATGATTGTTGCACCAAGTATAAGCGGACTATTATAACCCATATTATCTATTAAACCACATCATTTTACAAGATACATGAAGTTTTGCATTCGATGATGGTTGGCATTCCAATGGTGAGTGTCGCCATAAACACAAACTAAGGAAAACTCAAAGATAATATAGTAGTATTTACAACAGATGCTGACTCTACATTTTGACTGGCTGTTACAATATTAAGATGATCACATGACCCAAAGTCGACCACCATCTCGGCCTTCAGAAGGGTCAACAAAACTATAATGGATTCATTCGCAAAAAAAAAATATATATATATATATAATGGATAGGTAAAGTAAGTCCCTAATATATAGCATTACTAAGATATGAGATTCATAGCACCCATGGCGCCTCCAAGACTAGCGTTGTTGCCTGTAGAGAAGAGCTCGAACTAGAACGCCTATCCCCCTAAGCAGGAACTGGACCAGAACGAAGATCTGAGTGAACTTAAGCGACAGATGGTCCATGAGCTGTAATCCAGGGATGCACAACACCACTAGCACCATCCACACCCACGCCGGAGATGCCGCCAAACGAAGAAGCATAGATGCCCCTATAGAAAGAACCCTGGACACTTGGAGTGTGCGGAAATCGAACACGCTTGAGCCAGGTTGCGCGCTCGAGAGGATCTGCTGGCGGCTGAGGAGCCATTCGTCGGCCTCCCGGAACAGAGGGGAGCAAAGCTTCTCCCAGAGGGCGGCCCCAAGCGAAGCGGCCAAGAATGCCAATGCCGTCATGGCCGGTTGGTGTAGCAACTCCTCAACCGGCACCGATAGCTCCAAGAGCAGCAGCCCTGGAGGAGCGGCGCCGAGAACTCCATCTCCGTTGTGAAGGGGAATATCCGGCGGCCAGCTCTTCTTCTGGAATCACCCCGACAAGGATCTCAAGCAACGGCACCACCCGACGCCTGAAGATCCGCCTCTGCCACACTTCTTCCAGCTCCAGTCCCTCCATCAGCCCTCTTAGCTCCCCTCCTCCAACCGCACGGAAAGAATGCTGACAGACTCCCGTTGCGGCAGAGAAATGAGAACGTGAGGAAGCCGTGTGGTAGAATACCAACCTTGGTGTTCACGTCTCATAAAACGTGGTGCTACTACTACTAGGTAGATGACGCCATATCGCCAATGCAATCCGCCTCTTTATAGATCGATATATCACCAGTGTGCAGTGCATGCATGTCATGCACTGTGGCAAAAATTGGCAGCTTGCATACGTTCCATTTTAGTGACTGGCGTCGTGCCGTCGTCGACCACTTCCTTCCTCGTGTACAGTCGCGGGCGCGCAACAAAGTACAATGGAGGTCAAGAAATTTGCGAGGGCATTATCTATGGTTGGTCGAAAGTGTTCAAGAAATAAAATAGGTTCATTGATATCACATCATATATTCCATTATGTGACAATAAGCAAAATTGTTCTACAACTATCACGTATGCCAGTAACATCTTTGACAATCTGAAAATTTTGGGCATACTGGATCTTTAAACTGAACTATAGTTTTTGCATGATGTTAGATCACTTTCATAGCATAGTTGGTTCTCAATTTGCGAATTTAGTTATCTTCGATTTTTTTTTTTGTTGAATTAAGATAAAACTGTCTATCCTCCTAAACAGGTAAGTTACATTAAATAGTGAATATTATCTTGTTCAGAATGTTTCTTCCTCTCATTTACTCACTCCATGTCACAATGTATTTTAGAAGGTGAATGTGGTGAAACTTTGGCCAATATTTTTTAATATGAATATACTGATAAAGACAAATTATTTTCTAGACATATTCGTTAACATGTTTATATGAGAGAAGTACGGCTCTAAGTTTTCCGTACTCTTAAAATATCCCGATCTTCATTCAATGGTTCTACACACATGGACACATATATTTTTTTTTTTGACGTGAGGACACATATATTTTCTGCGTTATGCAAAATGACTACGTGGCTTGGATAGCATAGTTCGAGACTCTTAATTTGTCATCAATTTTACCGTGCAATTGGAATAAAACATTCTCTTATGTTGAGTTCGAGAGATATACACATACAATAGTCTAAATATATCTACCATACAAACCAAACAATATCCTCCAAAAAAATCATAAGAATTACATGTACGCTTTACAGGTTCTCGGATTAAAAAATAGTATTGACACACTGTGTGGATACTAAGTATGAAACATATCAAGCGGAATTTTGTATTGACGTAGCCATGTGTGTATCATTAAGATAAAATATTTTATAGTGTCAGGGACGTTCCTATCGATAGTGCATCGACTAATTTGTATCATCATCCGTTCTAAAGATTTGACGCTTTGTGTCATTAAATCGGAATATTTCTTCAGTGGATTGATATTTTCATCCTCGCGAGAATATGTGTGGACTCAATCCTGTGCGTGTCATTAAGCCAGTAATTTTCTTAGTGTGAGGGTCATTCCTGCCAGTCGATTGTGTGCGACTACTGTTATGACTTCATTAATATTAAAATTCCATGACTCCAACCTCCGAGTTTCGCAGGTTTTTTTGCAAGACTGTTGGTCTGATGGCATTCTAATAAAGTTTTCATTTATGTGTACTCAATCATAAATTCTACGACTAATGTCTTCACTTCATGAGACACATGGTCATGGAATTCTACCACTACGAACTTCTGCTGACGTTTTGTGAGTGTGTTGGTCTGATGACAGTCGAATATTTTTTGTATTTATGTGTACTCAATCATAGAAAACAACGTACTCTCTTCGTCGAAACATTGCGTTCTAGGTTTCGTCAAAATCAAACTTTATAAATTTGACTGAATATATAGTAAATAATATCACCATAAAAAGTATAAGATCATTACTATTAGAATCGTCATAATATACATTTTTATATTGTACGAATTTTGATTCTTATTGCTACATCTCTGATCAAGCTTTACAAAATTTAACTTTGATTAAACACCAAACATGTACAGATCCGTTTAATTTACCGTCCATATCCTACCCTTTGCCACCACGTTCCGGCAATTTTTTTTTTTTTTTTGCTTGGATCTATCCGTCACAGCCAGCTAGTCTGGTACTGTAAAAAAAAGTAGCTAGTCGATCTGGTTAAGTTTTTTCTTCTAAACCTTCTATATAAAAAAAATCATTGGAGTTGTTGTTGATACGCAACCACCTCAAGGCAATTAGTCCTGGCGTTATTAAGATTACACTCATGTTGATGTATCGTTCTGGGCCTAGACTCCATGGATTCGTGATAAACATGACCACCCCAAACGATTCTGAGCATGTACGATTTATCATCCCAGCCTATAATTCTAAATCCAACCGTTTAAATAATGGAAACGACTATGTGTAAGGCGCCTTACATTTGGCAAAAGTGTAGACACTAAGATAAAAACATGTCCCGCCAATAACATGCGTGACCCGTCACCATTTTTTATCCGAACCGAGCCTTCACCAAGCAAATATGCATGCATGCACTAAATGACAGAATTGATGATGTCATCCCGCATTAAATGCGAAATTTGAAAATTCAAAATGTTTTTTAGCACAAACCGTTTATCCGATTTAAGATCCGTTTTCACCGTTAGACTAGTCGCGACGAGATCTTCAAAACTAGATCTCATGTCGATATGTTTCGACGAAAAAAAATTTGGCACAAAAGTTACCACCCGTAACATATAATTTACCAAGACTTGATTACGTAAGTTACCAACCATATTAACGATTAGTTTTCGGTTTGAAATAGAACCATTTTTGTTGTTATTTTCGATTTTTACGAGTTTTGAAGTTACCACATCACTTTGAGATGGTAAATTTATCGTGCATAAATATTAGGATGATAAATGTCGATTTCATAGTGACATCTTCATAAGTACTGAGTGGGTAACTGAATCAGTATTAGGTGGGTATCTATTATCGAGAGAGTATGATAACTAAATTGATTTCGTATTGGATAACTATATCATGAAAACACATGGGTAACTTTATCAGTACTGGGTGGTTAAATCCATCAGTATTGGGTGGTAACCGAGAGAGTAGGGTAACTATAACGATTTTGTGGTGGATAACTACACATGAAAAAACAATGTTAACTTTATCAGTATTGGATGGATAACTTTATCAGTATTGGATGATAACTATTACCAAGAGAACATGATAAACATGAGTAACTTTATCAGTACTGGGTGGTAACTATTACCGAGAGAGTATGGTAACTACATTGATTTTGTGGTGGATAACTACACCATAAAAACATATGGGTGACTTTAACAGTACTGGGTGAATAACTCCATCAGTATTGGGTGGTAACTATTACCGAGAGAGTATGGTAAACATGGGAAACTATATCGAAAAAAATCGAAAACTAATCGTTAATATGGTCGGTGTCGAGGTATTGGTAACGCGGAACTACTATATGGATTCATACGTACCGTAGAGGAGGTGGGGAAGAACGTAGAGGGTTCCAGTGACGGGATTGCACACACGATCTTACCCAGCTTCGGATCTCACAACGGTGGCGAGATCCTACGTGCTGCTATAATTCACTCAAGGAGAATATGTGTACAGGTTACAATGAGATTGTATGCGTGCCCTAAGGCTGCTGGAAGGCTGGCTTATAAAGGCGCCAAGCCTTCCCCTACAAGGAAAGCCTTAACCGACCTAGATCATGAGTCCTAGACTAACACGGTAACAAACCCTAACTTGCTCCCTAAGGCGAACGCAGCCAGGCCTTCGTCTTGGACTTCACTAAGCCAGCCCAGAGCTTATCCTTGCGCCTAAGCCCATGAGGCCTTCTCCATTAAGCCCTCCGGCTTTATCTGATGGGCCTCCTTGGTGGGCCAGGTTTTATCCACCGTGGCAGGTATACCCGTTCGGCATAACCTCCACAGTAGTCCCCGGAAAGGTTTAAGTTCTTCGTTTGCCGTCTTTGTGAAACACGGGCTTTCGCCTTTGCGAAGGCGGACAGAAGAGCTTGGAGCATTCCAAAATGAGACATTCAGTCTGCCTTAAGGATTAAGCCGAACTCTCCTGCACTTTGAACAATCTGGCAGAAAGATTCTGTCAGCGTCGAGTCTTGTCATGACGTCACCGCAGTCAAAGCCAGTCCACGACAGTTGGACAAGCAAAGAGACGTTGTGACGCCATTACTGCTATTTTCCGCACACGATCTCCGAGGCGTGCGGGAGAAGATGCCCACTATCTGACCGTTGCGGGACGCGTGGCGAAAATCGCGCGGCGTTATCTCACCGCACTAATCGCGCGCGGCCCCCATAAAAGGGGAACTGATTTTCTCCATCGGTTCATTTCCCTGTTCATCGTCCTCCTCGCGCCCATCCCTCCGAACTCCGGCGAGCTCCACCACCACCACCTGCGCACCCACCCATGGAGAGCTCCGATGCAACCGCGGGAGCGGCAACGGCAGCGGCGTCGGCGGCGCGGAGGGACAAGATCTGGCCATGAGGGGATCGAGCACCGCGGATGCATCTGCATCTCGCGCGGCAGCGGCGACAAGTTCTGCGGCCACCTCCATCGAAGCAGAGAAGAATGCCCAGCCCTCCGACGAGGGCGATGCGGCGGAGGCAGAGGAGGAGGGAGAGGAAGCATCATCCCGCAACTGGGCAGCTTCCACCATCACCGACGCGGACCTCACGCAGCTGGAAAAGGAGGGCATCCTCCCACCAAAGGAGAACTGCCACTGGCGGTCAGCGTACGGCCACCCTGCTCCAGATCCCGCCGGCGATGAACGAGTGCTCCTCGTCTCACATCTCCTCCGCGGTTTGTCTTTGCCTCCGCATCCTTTTTTCCAATCAGTCTTAGACTACTATGGCCTTCAGCCTCATAGCGTAGGCCCCAATAGTATCTTGTACATAGCTGGCTTTATGGCTTTATTCGAAGGATACTAGGCATAGAGCCCAGCTTAGAATTCTTCAAGTACTGCTTTACTGCAAGCGCCAAACAGAGAAGGAAGAACTGCTTTCCTTAGGAACAGTTAGCATCAACCTTCGTAGAGGCAGAGACTGGTATCCTAAGGCGCCAAAAATAGATTCCATTAAAGGCTGGAATAGCTCCTTCTTCTACTGCAAAGACATGGCGCCAGTAGGCAAAGACATAGGACTTCCTCGCTTTTCTCCTTTGCCTGCGGAGCCCGCCTTCTTGGGGCGAAAACCGCTGAAGGTCCTTCCTGACAACCTCCGTCGCATGCAAAGGCGGATTGAGTACTTAACAAAGACTGCTGTGCCCAAACTCACGGGCGCAGACACCATCCTATGTTGGTTGTCAAGGCGAATCCAGCCTTTGAAAGATCGCAAAGGCCTCATGTGCCACTACACGGACCAGAAGAAAGATCCCCTCCGTGTTAGTGAGAGTGACCTTACGCAAGACGCCCTTGTGTATCGCTTTAAGAGGATTGCCAAGGAAAGGATCCAGCTCACAGAGCAGCGTCCTATGTACACAGCCGCCAACCCGCTCCAAGGTAAGGCATTTACCATTACTGTTTTTACTTCCACAATGTTTGCCTTACTAACACCACTTTTGATTTCAGCTCGCCCTTTTGCCGGATAATCTGCTGGCTCCTTTGTTTTACGTGCCTGAAGCGGCACCCGAGCCCCAAAGACTCGGAAACGAAAGGCTTCAGGAGCTACTGCAGCAACTTCAGCAGCAGAAAGGCGGAAGCGTGAGAAAGCCATCCCTGCTAACGCCGAAGTGCTCGACATTGAGGACGATGAAGATGCGGCCTTTAATGCTCCAGTACAGAAGTAAGCCGAACCTCAATTTCTTTAGTAAGGCGAACAATGTCTATGAATGTTATCTTATTTTGTATGTGATTTGCAGGATCAAACCAACTGCACCTCTCAAGAGGAAGAAAGTAATTTCTTCCAGGCAAAGAAGACTGAGCCTTCTCCGCCATCGCTCCCCCCACTCCCTCCGTTCAACAAGAGACATCCCCAGGCCCATCTGAAGATCATCATATAGATTTGGACTCAGCCGTCTTTCCTGATAAGACGGAAACTGAAAAGTTGGCCAGGGCTGCCGCTGCTGGGAAGGCGGCGGTACTTCAGTCAGAGAGCCGAACGAGCCCATTACTCGTGAGCTATCCGCAACATGGTGAAGCAAGAGCTCTTTGACGACGAGGGGTACATCTTACCCAACATCGCCGCCATGCTTGCCGATGAGAAGGAGCGCAACGAGCCGCCTCCGAAGCTAAGGCCAGTTGGCCAAACATTGACCATTGAACCTGGAAGATAATTGTGACGAGCTGTACGTCACAATGAAGAGAGCTACAAAGCCTTGAAGGCCATGATGCAGGTAAATATTCCGTCTTTATGTACATACTAGTCCCCGGGCATTACGTTGCTTTGACTAAGCCGACGTAATGGCCTTTCTTTAATGTTGATAAAGACTCAGTCCCCAAGCCCTTGTAGCTATACTTATTGTCTTTACCTTTGTTACTTACTACTGCCCTTGCCTTAGCAGAGCAGCGAGCAGCTTACATGCGATCTGTGGTACTCCTGAGTAACCAAAGGCAAGTGCTCAAGCAAGCCGTCGCCAAAAATAAGGCGAACGAAGGTAAATGTTCTTTCACATGCATTGTGTTTATTCATTTTAAGGCATAAGATGCTCAACACATGCAATGTGTCTTTCGCAGCTGTTGTGGCGAAGGCAAAACAGATCGTCAGCGAGACTGGCGATATAGAAGTTGTGAGGCGGGAAAATGCCGCCTTGTTTAAGCAACTGGAGGAGAACCGAAAGACGGCCGAGGCCAATCTTAAAGCCGTCCAAGACAGCGCTGCTGAAGGGCAAGACAAACTGAAGGCAGAACTTCTGAAACTGCAGCGACAGGCTGAAAAGGATGGGCTCCTAATCCAGAGCTTACAAGGTCGTCTTGAACGCCAAGCTGATGAGAGCACCGCCATTGACGAGAACTGCTAAGTAAGTCTCTTCTTTTACTTCTCGCACTTTCTGTCACTTTTCGCCTTTATTCCAACACTTCAGTACGCCTTAACTTTTTTCATTCCTCCTTTCCACAGTTCCAGCTGGGTTTGGGGAAAGGCTTACCTCTGAGACGCGCCTGGAGCTTATCTTGGAGTGTGGCGAAATTGTGTCAGGGCTGTACACTGCTGGAAGAGACGTTGTCGCCAACATCTTCCCAAAACAGCTGCCCCAAGTGACAAACACCAGCAACTTGCTGCCACTTCTTCAGAACTGCGTCCCAGAGGTGGTGGAGCGTCTTCGCTCAGCAGCTAGAGGCGGAGCAAAACTTGCTCTAGGACTTGTTCGCGGCCACTACCCCGAAGTCAACATGTGGCGCGTTATCAAGTGTTTCCCAGCCAGGACAGAGACGGCAACGAGCTCGTCAAAGAAAAGGTCTATGCCTCTGTCTCTGGCTTTGCCTCAGCCGTTGCGGAGATGGTAGACTTGGCTATCTTCTTCTCCAAGAAGCCTGTGCCTCCCCGTCCTGACGACGTGTCTGATGACGAAGCCGAAGCACCCACCACTGGCAATGGCGATGAGTCAGAAGACGGAAATGAAGAAGAAGAAGAAGGCGAGTCTGAAGCTACGCTGGATCCATCCAAGTCCCCTGCGTCTTCGCCTCCTCAGTCCCCTGCATAAGATGCAGGAAAAACTTTGCATTAAGCGTGTCATGAAAGATGGCACAAAAGACTTGTTAAGTTATGTTTTGTAATGGCAGGAGCCTTTTATCTGTTGAACATGTTTGTTTTGCAACGCATGCACTTATTTTTAAAAGGCTTGCAAACTATGCTCCTTATCCGTCTTCAAGTTTTCTGGCTTATATGCTTTAGCCTTTTCGTATGCTGGCAGAACCTAAGGCACGGAACACTTCGCTGGCAACAGGGTTAGTAACCAAACTGTTTAAACACAGAAACGGCGCCGGCTTTTGGTGCGTAAAGCATCTACTAAGACAAGCCAGCATATACGCGATCAGATAAATACCTTAGACGGATGCAATTTTAATTTTTGTAAGGCCTTAAGGCAAAAGCATCATGTGAGTAACCACAAGCACGGAGCCAATTCGGGTTAACATTGATATTTTTATCGAAATATATGATCAAATGGAAATAAAAGACGGCGAGAACTCATGCATAAAAATAATTGAGGGAACCAAAGACTTTTATTTCATAATCATATATGGTGTGATTACAATAGAATTGCTAAGTGTAAAAAGGACGTAGCTGCTCAATGTTCCAAGGACGTTTCGTCTCCTTGAGCACTGCTTCTTCGTTCCTTTTCCTTTTGCGGCCTCTTTTCTTCTTCTTCTCGATATCACGGAGGTCCACAAGATAATATGCCCCGTTCTTAAGCGCTTTGCTGATAACGAAGGGTCCTTCCCATATGGGAGATAGTTTGTGCTCCTTTTGCTGAACAAGGCGAAGCACCAAATCGCCTTCTCGAAACGATCTCCGTCTTACCTTGCGACTGTGGTAACGCCGCATGTTCTGCTGATAAATGGCGGAGCGCTGAAGCGCTATCTCACGCTCTTCTTCGAGAAGGTCTAAGCCGTCCTGTCGGGCTTCTTCTGCGTCTGCTTCGACGTAGGCTGTTACACGAGGTGTGTCGTGCAGGACATCGGTTGGGAGTACCGCTTCAGCGCCATATATGAGAAAGAAAGGGGTGTAGCCTGTTGCACTGCTTGGAGTTGTGCGTATGCTCCATAAGACAGCAGGTAATTCTTCTACCCATGCTCCAGCTGCTCTATGCAAAGGCACCTCTAATCTTGGCTTTATTCCCTGTAGAATTATACTGTTGGTTCGCTCAACTTGGCCATTCGATTGTGGATGAGCCACAGATGCTAAGTCCAAACGAATACCAACTTCACCACAGTACTTTGCCAGTTCTCCTACGGCGAAGTTTGTCCCATTGTCCGTAATGATACTGTGGGGGACGCCAAATCTCGTTATAACCTCAATGACGAACTTCTTGGCTGTTGCCCCATCAAGCTTTTTTATGGGCTTAGCTTCAACCCACTTGGTGTATTTATCCACCGCAACTAAGAGATGTTTGACGCCGCCTCGCGCAGTCCTGAATGGACCTACCATGTCCAGTCCCCAGACCGCAAATGGCCACGTGATTGGAATGGTGCGCAATTCCTGGGCTGGCATCTTTGGCTGTCTTGCATACTTTTGGCATCCAACGCATTTTTGACGAGTTCTTCTGCGTCTTGCTTTGCTGTGAGCCAGTAGAATCCATGTCTAAAAGCTTTGGCGACAATTGCTCGGGCAGAGGCATGATGACCGCAACATCCACCATGGATCTCTTCTAGTATCTCTGTCCTTCTTCCGGCGAAACGCATCGTTGATATACACCTGTGGTACTCCGCTTGTATAGCTCTCCATTTATTATTGTGTATGCCTTAGCTCTGCGCACAACTTGCCGCCTTAATACTTCATCCTCTGGCTCTTCCTTGTTAAGGAGGAAATTTATGTAGGGCTGTGTCCAGTCTGGCTTCACCAGCATGACGGAAACAGACTGCGAAGCCATGGGGTCATCCTCATCTCCGCCTTTAATAGACGGCACGTACAGGTGCTCCAAAAATATATCGGAGGGCACCTTCGATCTTTTCGAGCCCATTCTGGCTAAGGCGTCCGCTGCTTCATTTTCCTCCCTTTTGATATGCTTGACTTCTAAGCCGATAAAACACCGACCAAACTCGTCTACCGTGCGTCGGTATTCAGCCATTGTAGGGCTCTTCGCGTCCCATGCCCCTTCTAATTGTTGAACAACGAGGTCTGAATCGCCATAGCACAAAAGACGGCTAATGCCCAAATCCTTTGCGACGTGCAATCCATGCAACAGAGCCTCGTATTCTGCAACATTATTAGTGGCATTGAAGTGTATCTGCAAGACATAGCACATCTTGTCTCCTTTAGGGTTCTTCAGTACCACGCCAGCTCCCGATCCCTGCAACATTTTGGAGCCGTCAAAGTGCATAACCCAATATTCTCGTCAGGGAGGGGAAGTTCATCCATTGCTTCTGTCCAGTCTGCGATGAAATCAGCTAAGGACTGGGATTTGATGGCTGTACGTGGCTTGTACTGGATGTCGAAGGCTGCCAATTCAATTCCCCACTTAGCCACACGTCCAGTGGCATCGGTGTTGTTTATAATGTCACCCAATGGCGCCTTACTGACTACCGTGATTGGGTGCTCTTGGAAATAATGGCGTAATTTTCTGGCTGCGAAGAAAACTCCATAAGCCAGCTTCTGATAGTGAGGGTATCGTTGTTTGGATTCGGAGAAGACTTCGCTGATATAATATACCGGCCTTTGTTCCGGTAGCTCCTTGCCCTCTTCCTTTCGCTCAACAACAACCACTGCACTAATAACTAGTTGGTAGCCGCCATGTAAAGTAGCATCGGCTCTTGTGGTAGAGGAGACGCTAATATTGGTGCTGAAACTAAGGCGTCTTTTAACTGTGCTAAGGCTGCATCTGCCTCTTCAGTCCAGACGAACGTCTTAGTTTTCTTCAACAACCTGTATAGGGGTAAAGCTTTATCCCCAAGCCTACTAATAAATCGGCTTACAGCTGCTGCAGATCCTGTGAGCCTTTGGACATCTTTAAGACAAGTAGGCTTTTTGATGTCCATGATAGCTCGAATCTTTTCTGGGTTAACCTCAAGACCTCTTTCTGAAACAATGAAGCCTAAAAGTTTTCCTGCTGGGACGCCAAAAAAGCATTTTCCCGGATTTAGCTTCATGTTATATTTTCTTAAGTTATCAAAGGTTTCTTGAAGGTCAACGATGAGATCGCCGCGTTTTCGCGACATAACGGCAATGTCATCGACATAAGCGTGAACATTGCGGCCTATTTGATCGTGTAGGCAACGTTGTATGCACCGTTGGTACGTTGAGCCAGCGTTTTTAAGCCCGAAAGGCATAGTTATGTAGCAAAACGTTCCGAAAGGTGTGATGAAGGAAGTCTTAATTTGGTCAGACTCCTTCATCTTAATTTGGTGGTAGCCAGAGTAAGCGTCCAAAAAGCATAGTAATTCAGAACCTGATACAGCATCTACGACCTGATCAATTCGCGGCAATGCGAAGGGGTCTTTAGGACAGGCTTTGTTTAAGCCGGTGAAATCTATGCACATGCGCAAGTCTTTCACGTCCTTCTTAGGTACTAATACAGGATTTGCTAGCCAATCTGTGTGGATAACCTCTCTAATGAAATTAGCGGCACTAAGCCGAGCTACCTCTTTTCCTATTGCTTTCTTCTTCTCTGGACCGAAGCGACGAAGACCTTGTTTTACTGGCTTGGCACCTTTGGCGACATTAAGGCTGTGCTCGGCAAGTTCCCGGGGTACTCCTGGCATGTCTGATGGTGACCATGCAAAAATATCCCGTTGCTCACGGAGGAACTTGACGAGCGCGCCTTCCTATGCGTCACTGAGGTCCGCGCCTATGTTCGTCGTCTTGCTTGCATCAGCGTTGTCCAGCACGATCTTCTTCGAGTTTGAGCTGGCCTTGAAGGAATCCGAGCGCAAGGAGGCTTTTTACCATCCGGCATTTCATTGGTGTTAACTTCTTTCTTGTACTGCTCCAGCTCTTCCTTGCTGATGACTGCTTCTGCTAAGACGGCGTTTCCTGCTTCGCATTCCTTCGCCTTCTTGAAGTCGCCATTGACCGTGATGACGCCGTTTGGTCCAGGTATTTTGAGCTTGCTGTAGATGTAACACGGGCGTGCCATGAATTTGGCAAAGGCTGGGCGGCCAAAGATTGCGTGATACGCACTTTTGAATTCCACCACTCAAAGGCAACTTCCTCAGTCCTATAGTTTGTTTCGTCACCGAAGGTACGTCTAAGACAATTGTTCCCATAGAACTGGCCTGCCTGCCTGGCACTATGCCGTGAAACTTGACTGTGCTATGTTTTAGCTGTGTCTCAGAAAGGCGCATGCGCTTTAAGGTTTCAAGATAGAGGATGTTGATGCTACTCCCTCCATCCATAAGCACCTTAGAAAGCCTGCATTGCTGCACAATTGGGTTTACAACGAGCGCGTAATTCCCTGGGTTCTGTGGAATATGATCAGGATGATCGTTGCGGTCCCATGTAATGGGGTGCTCGGACCAGTTGAGATACTGGGGAACCGCTGGCATAGTGGCATTGAGTTCCCTCCAGGCTGCCTTTTCCTTTTTGGCCGAAGGAGTGGCAAGGAAGTGACAAGGCTTGTTTCGACCCTTGGAAACTTGTTGCTCCTCTTGTGCTTTGGCTCCTGATCTTCTGGCTCCGAAGCACTTTCCTCGTTGTCCTTCTGTTCTTTCTTGTCTTTACGGTTCTTGCGCTTGAACTGTTTTGCCTTGAAGCCAGCGTCGGATCCTTCTTGATATCATCGTTAAGGCGGCACTGCCTGTTGGTATGGGTGCATTTGCCAAGCTTGCTATGATGGGCACAAGGTTCATCTTTGATGTCGTCATAGGTGATTTTAATGGGTCTTGACCCTTGACTGTCATCGCTCTTCTTTCGCCGGTCCAAAGCACACAGGGCCTAGGTAAGACTCCTCTTTGGCCGCTTTAATCTCATCGAGACGGATGCGGGCGTCTGAGATATGAGTGTTTTCCCTGGCTGGCCCTTTGTTGGATTGGCTACGCCTTGGCTCCTCCTGACGGCTTTGGCGATGAGGGGAGCGGGAGCGAGATCGCCTTTGAGGCGGATCTCTGTTGCCCCTATTTCCTTCGTCTCTTGCCCGTGCTGCGGGCGGAGGTGGCATGTTAAGCCGGTCACTCCCACGCCGTGCGTCCTTGTCTTGATCTCTTTCACGGCGAGGCGGATCATTCTTCTTATGGCGTGTGTTATCCTTTTGCCGGTGGTCGTCCTTGCCTTTGTCGCTATGGCGGTTGGACCCAGTCTTTGACTCATCCCTGTGCTTGTCAGGAACTTTGTCCTTCCTGGGTTCCTTACCCTTATTGCCATGGCTACTGGAACCAGCTGGTTCCTCTGGATCCCCACCGCCGGCAACGGCCGTCTTGCAAAGACGCGTATCGTCCGCCAGTTTTGAGTTTGAGTCCGCCTTAGCCTGCTGCTCTACCGCCTTTTTGATGAGCATCTTAGAGTAATGGTGGCGCTCTTCAATTGGGACTGTTTCGTCTCCCATGATTTCCCTGGCCGCCTCTATGTTTTTTGCTGGGGTGGAGAAGAATATGACTCCATCAGGGTTAACTTTGAAGGAGTATTTCTGCCAAGGCTTTAAAGACTTTTGGGCAGAAGGCTTCTTGAAGTTCCCCTGCAGATCCCGATGCAGAAGAGGGTCACGTATACTTCTTACTTTGCGGAATTTCTCAACATTGCGCTCACGCTGATACTCTTCCTCTTCTAGAGCCTTTCCAACTAGGATTAACTCTTTTTCCTTGTTCAGGAGGGACAACTTATACTTGATGTTGACTTCAGTCTCAGCCAGGAGCGCCTTCCGTCTTTCCTCAAGTTCAACTGCGGTTGGATTTGGTCCCAAAGGTGTTTTGAGAAGCTCCAATGCGCGCATGTGTTCCTCCTTTGACCGTTCCAGATCTTCTTCAATAGGCGTAGCCGGGGGAGGCCCTTTAGGGTCCAGCACATCCTCTGGCTTTTCCGCCTTGTCACCAATGTGTTTGATGCTAGAGGAAACTTCAGCCTCGTCTGGCTTAGCCGCGGCCGCACCATCCTCCATAGCTATCTGTGCCGGGAAAGTCATTAAGACTTCGTTTGGATCGGATGAGCCATAGCCTCGCGCGGCAACCTGTGCTGCAAAGTCTTCCTCCTTATGCTCATCGAGATCTGAATCTTCCGCCATTGGGGCGGTGCCATCAGATCCGGCTTCTGAGTCTGCTCCTGTCTGTAAGGCAGGTAATATTGACTCAGGGTCAGATTCGGCCGGCTTAGGGCCAGATGCGTCAATGACACCAACAAAATGAGAGGCGGGCTCCATAAGCTCATAAGAGCTGGAGTCAGAATCGCTTTGGGTATCAGAGTCACTCAGATCGCGATAGACAAAGGCCTGATCCGATCTGTGTTGTTGCTCGATTGCATGATCGATGGGGTGGTGGGTGGGCCAAAAGGCGGCGGATCCCCTGGGGAATCCATACGCCTCAGCCGTAAAACCCATGAAGATGTTGATGGTGCCGAAGGGGACGACGAAGCTTGACACCAGTGCGTCGTTTGCTGGGACGTAGGACCCGTCGTCTTCGATGCACCCAAAGTTGTTGATGAAGCGGGCGCGACCAACCGCCATAGTCTTGCCGATCTCGCCCAATGCTCCCGCCTGAAACAAAACTCCCGACGCCTTGGGCCCTACGGTGGGCGCCAACTGTCGAGGTATTGGTAACGCGGAACTACTATATGGATTCATACGTACCGTAGAGGAGGTGGGGAAGAACGTAGAGGGTTCCAGTGACGGGATTGCACACACGATCTTACCCAGCTTCGGATCTCACAACGGTGGCGAGATCCTACGTGCTGCTATAATTCACTCAAGGAGAATATGTGTACAGGTTACAATGAGATTGTATGCGTGCCCTAAGGCTGCTGAAAGGCTGGCTTATAAAGGCGCCAAGCCTTCCCCTACAAGGAAAACCTTAACCGACCTAGATCATGAGTCCTAGACTAACACGGTAACAAACCCTAACTTGCTCCCTAAGGCGAACGCAGCCAGGCCTTCGTCTTGGACTTCACTAAGCCAGCCCAGAGCTTATCCTTGCGCCTAAGCCCATGAGGCCTTCTCCATTAAGCCCTCCGGCTTTATCTGATGGGCCTCCTTGGTGGGCCAGGTTTTATCCACCGTGGCAGGTATACCCGTTCGGCATAACCTCCACAGTCGGTAACTTACATACTACAGCCTGGGTAACTTATATGTTACATGGTGGGTAACTTTTGGGTCCAAAAAAAGTTGTCGAAATATGTCAATATGGGATCTAGTTTCGAATATCTCGTCGTGATTAGCTCAGCGGTGAAAACGGATTCTAAATCGGATAAACGGTTTGGGCTACAAAACTTTTTAAATTTTCGGATTTTACATTAAATGCGGGATGACATCAGCTTTTTTGACTTTTTTGGCATGCATGCATGCGGAGGAGGCAATTTCTCTAACTCGCCCGTACGGCCGTACGCATGGAAAGTCTGAACAATTCCGCACCGTACGATCAAAAATCAACGTGCCACGTTCCGTCTCGCGTTAAGCTAACCATAAGGGGCCTTACGATTATATTTTCCCTTAAATAATTTACACGTGGAATAATATGAGAGACGTGACGTTCTGAACATAAATCGCGTCAAACATATTACGTAACTATTATTCCTTTAACAAATCTCAGCCATGCATTTTAGATCTAACCATTATAATTAATATAGATGATGTGGATTAACGTGGTGTTTCTATTAAACATCCGTATATTGCTTTTAGCATATAATAATATATATATAGTACCCCTACTCAAGGTTGAAACTATACCAATTCACAACCTGTCCGTATTTACGTATAGACGACACAAACTCGATAGTACTACATCGCGCGCGCACACACACGAAGATGAAAATGGATTAGGGTCAAACATTTCTTACTTTTGTTGAGTATGACTGAATGAGGATGAGCTCCTTGTGTTGTGTCAACATCTGAAATGCGCGGAGCCTCGATTGGTGTGGAAACTAGTCCATGAATATTCTCCCTTCTCTTTCGGTAAGTACCTCTATTTCTACATATACTTCAATGCCTCTCATGTCGCATCCTTGGTTCTTCGACTTCGGTATATTCTTTTTTCCGGATTCAATGAGCTAAATGGAGACACTTCCCCGAAAGTCATCCGTTTGACTCTCATTATCCCTAAACCTAATATGAGTTTTTTTTCTATTTTGACTTAAACCCCACGATGGTCGAAACGGAATGAATAAGAGGATTATCTCTTCTTTGTTGTACGGGCTAAAACATTATGGGCGACGAACCATCCCTTATTATTTTATGTATAACTTAGTGTTTTTTTTTGTTAGTTTAGCTACCCATGGTGACTATATGTTAGATCCAGGTTACATGTATTCGAGTTAAACACCAACATTGCGCTAATTACAGATCTACTTATAGCACACCTCGTACACGTATTCTGATGTACGTGCTTTTGCGTCATATCACAACTCGGTATATCGGACCACCCGGTATCGCCAAGCCAGGCCTCTAAGACGTGATATGGGAGTCGCCTTTGTCGAAGCACTGCCAACACCAGGATCCCCCACCGCCCGCTTCTCGCCATCCACACAGCCAAGGATAGAACAATCACAAACGGCAACACCGCAAGCCGGAGAACTGGCCACGCGGTCCACCTTCCGGGCCGTTGCCCCGGCATCCAGATCTCGGGCCCGCAGAGCGACAAAACACCACCACGATACATTTACGATAACGGGCGGGGGAGGCCGGCACCAGAACCGCCCTAGATCCATCCGTCACGCGGGGAGCAAGGGTACACACCGAGCAAGACGAACATGGCGCCTCCGTGTCATCCAAGTTGCAACCCACAAATTCTTTCACTTATGTAATGACGCTTTCTTTTCCTCTCAATAGTTATTCTACACCCCCTCTATTTTTTCACATCCCCACATAATTTTTATCTCACATAATTGTTTGTCTTACGGGGAGTAAAACTTTCTTACGCAAACTTAAAAAATACGGCATGAGAAATGAGATACATATATCTATGCAATTCTTGTGATTTTATGTTATTATTATGACCTGTATCTTGTGTTTCTCCTGACGATTTGTTTCAGTGCGGGTCAACATGGACACAAATATTTACCTACCCAAATAAATTATGAATGTGAGAAAAAAAAACTAGGTGCAAACTAGCGCGCCCTGGCCATGTGGTGCGGGATGATATCGTGTCTAAATATATGCTTTATTATGCAAACTAATTACGTTCCTGTTTCATCACATAGGTGTTAATCCATCCATGATTGCATGACCTAGTATTAAACTTCGACATGACAATCATTTCCCTTTGCCAAGAGATAATACTACTCCAGTATGTATCTAGCCATCGATATGCATGCTTCGGCCGGGAGCATGCACGCAGGAGGCAGGACACATCATGATGACATGCATCGATCAATCTATCAAGCTAGTGGGGACGTGAAAATTCTCTGGCCACGGGACAGGATCGCCTTGGGATCATACGTGCGCTTCCTTTCCACGAACCTGGCCCACCTGGTATTACCGAAGTGCTTCTTCTCCCACCCGGCCTGCCCGGCGTAGTAGGGCAGGTACTGCACGCACGCGATCCCGGCCTCCTCGCAGAACCGCATGATCTCCTCGTTCTGCTCCTCGAGGCGCCTCAGCACCTGCCGGCCGCCGTCCAATGACGCCGACCGCAGGATCCCCACCGTGTAGAACATCTCCTCCTCCTCCGGGAACACCGCAGACGCCTCGCCGTCCCACTTGTTCCGGTTCATGGGGTAGATGAGGACGGGGCCCATGGCGCCCGTGTCCCCGCGGCGGAGGATGCCGTGGAAGACTCCCGCGGCGAAGTCAAGGACACGGGAGCGTGGGAGGAAGAGGTTGAGCCAAGGGTGGGGAACGTTCCAGAGACCGGCGGCGCGGAGCTTGAGCTCGCCGTCGCGCACCCGGTCCAGGAACCCCACGTACGACACGTCCTGCACGAACCCGAAGCCCCGGGCGTACCACAGCTCCCGAAGTAGCACCTCCAGCCTCTGCACGCATAAATCAGCAATCATCTATTATTGGAACAAAAAGATAGTACTCTCTGCGATCCAAATGTCAAAACTTTGTACAGAGAGGTAGTTCAAAATTGTGACACTTGTTATTAATCGAAGGGAGTACAACGTATGTGTATGTTTATGTGTATTTGCATATGAATCGTTGTAACTTTTTTCCACGTATATCTAAAAAAACGAGACCAACCAGGACTAGCCCTTGGTGACTTCTTTTTATAAAAAAATTGCTCCTTTGTGAGAATTCCAGAAATTCGCTCCCGACGGGATTCGAACTCTGGTTGCTAGATTGAGCCACTGCTACCTTTGCCACCGGGCCTCTGCCCCGTTCTCTTCCACGTATATCTACTAGTCCACAAGATATGAGGACACCTAATTGTACGGCTAGAACGTGCAAATTATCGAAAGGTGATCGAGCGAGTTACTTTTCTGACAAGTTGCGGGAACAGTGTGTGACGTGTATATCGTGTATGCATGGAACTAGTGCAACATGTAGGACAGGTAGGGATATCGTGTGCTTGGCTTTTGACTCTATGCATGCATATATCCATGCACGGTCGCCATCCCATGCATGCATCAGATCTTGTTCGATCGTGGGCTAGGTGCTACTAAGTGTACTTGCTAGCAGATAATGCATGGACTAGCTTTAGATCGATGCTAGCTCAAAAGCATATATGTCGACATGGATGAATCTTAATTCTGCCAAAATTCTACTCGTACTTCCTAATTTTGTAAGCGCATACACGATAGAATTTCATGACGAGACTGCCTAAAGTTGACATATTCGTCTGTATATATATACTCTCCAGTCCCTACTGTCACTTACTCTTCTAAGATAGTAAAAGCATGCATCCGTGTAGAAAAGAGCGTTGTTAATATTCGATTATTTCACAGAATAAGCTGATCTAAGTTGTGAGCCTTAAGGTTTTGATCCAACAAAACATGGGTAGATGCATATTATAGATTTTCTTTTGTGATTTTAGGTTAAAGTATTATCTATATATAAATTGAGTCTCAGGGGTGCCTAATTTAGTGGAATCGTAATTAGAAGCAGCTGGTAGAAAAGTAAGATGTACTGGTCTGGTTAATTTCACCACAAAAAATAGGTTATTTTTTCCTAAACTATTTTCTCCCAAAACATTTTCTAGGTTAACCTTTCCCTAAACTATTTCTAGTAGTAAACCTAACTTCTTTATTAAACCGGGATTACTGTTGATTACTGCTTGCGTCGTTGGAGCCATTCATCCATGCATTTTACGTCCGCGTCAAAGAGTTGCCATCGCTCTCACTTGCTGTAGCTAGCTAGACGACGCACGCACGGCTTGATCCTACACCAGCAGCACCGACAATTGTCGTGGTTTATTACCTTCTCAACGTCGGACTCGCCGCCGGCTGCGCCGCCGTAGTACAGCGCTCCCTCGAGGCAGTAAAGGACGCCCCCTGTCTCCTCGGCGAGCGCGGCCACGCGTGCCGCGTCGGCGTCCGAGAAGAAGGACGAGCGCCAGCTTCCGGCGAGGCCCTGGTCCGCGAGCACCGAGCCTTCCACATAGTCCATGAGCCCGGACAGAGCGTCGATGCCGGTGTCGACGTCGATCAGCCGCTCCTGGTCGTGGGTGAGCGCCGCGGCGTCCTTGTACAAGAGCCGCACCCAGCGCGCTCTCGCCGGCGCTGGTACGAGCGGGATGCGCGCCCGCGTTATGACTCCGAACTGCCCCAGCCCGCCCAGCACGGCGTCGAACAGGTCCGCCTCCTTCTCCTTCGAGCACGTCACCATCTCCCCGAGTCCTTCATATTCACAATCATAACTACGTGAACGTGACATGCATAAAGAACCAAACATATATATGATGTACGCCATGTTCATGGTGTGCCGCCGATGGTGCACGTACGTACCGGTGATGACATCGAATTCTTGGACGTTGGATATCTGGGGGCCGTGGCGGAAGGCCTGGCCGCTAATGCCAGCGTTGGAAAGCGTGCCGCCGACGGTGAGGTGAAGGTAGTCTGTCCACGACCGCGGGGTGAGGCCATGCGCGAGGGCAGCATGCAGCACGTCCACCCAAAGCTGCTCGCCTCCGGCGTCGATGTAGCGGCCGTCGACAGAGACCGAAAGCCGGGTGGCAGAGCCGCCGGCGAGGCGGCCCAGCGACGGCATATCCACGACGACGCCACCGGGGGCGGAGGCCTGGCCCCAGACCGAGTGGCCGCAGCCGCGAGCAGACACCGGGAACGGGGAGGGACGCGCGCTCGATGCACGCAGCAGCGCAGCGATGTCCCCAGGGCAGGACGGGTAGAGTACGGCCGCCGCCGCATCGATGTCGACCGACACGTTGCCAAAGTCGGAGGACGCGAGCGAGAGGGCCTCGGCGTCGTCGCGGATCAGCGAGCGGATGCCGAGGTCACGGAGCTCGTCAGGTTGGAAGGAGGCTGGCGTCCACGCGAGAGCATCTTGAGCTGATGCAATAGCTGGGATTGTCTTGAGGACGCAGATGAGCACGAAGAGAGCAGCCATGGTCATCTCTCTAGCTCTGTGTATGACGACCTGGTGTCTTTGGCTCGAGTGATATCGATGGATCGATTTCTGTGTTTTTCTGATATGTAGCTGCTTCCGAGCCAAAGGGGTATAAATAAGGGGCGTCGTGTACTCGTGTGTGCAATTTCTTAAGACTGGGAGATGTATTTAGGTATGCGGCGTGGACTCACGACTTCGGAGTCTTTGCATGCCATGTACTAAAAGATAGTATGTTTTTCTTTTTTTGATGTAAAGAGAATGGTTTTTCTGATAGCAGGGCAGGGGTCATACCTACACACCCATAACTTTTAGGAATTTTCGGTGTTACCAAAAATATTTTGAAAAAAGAATATCTACACATTGTATTATAAAAGCTATAATGACCTCTTTTTTTGGAAAACACTACAACCCCAGACGCTCACGTGCACACACTCACACCCCTATGAACGCGCGCACACACCCTACCCATATGAGCACCTTTGAGAGACTGAGCTGGCGGTCGAGTCTTGAGATTGACGAAATCACCACAGATAGAAAGAAAAAAAATTATACACCCTTACAACACGTTTTGGCAGTTTATTAATTTGAACTGCCAAAAGTATATTAAGAAACAGAGGTAGAATAGTATTTACTAGGACTTGTTATTTTTGTATTTGATAGGTCACATATTACAAGTTTTCTCTCTAACTATATTTTAGGGCCATATGGTATGCTGTTGTACTATAGCCATGAATTTTCTTAATTCTTATGTTCTAATTTAGTATCAGAAAAAAAAACTTGTGGGAGTGTAGGTGCATGCAGCCGTGGTCAGCTGCTACTTTCTCTCGATCAAAAAGGCAAAGACCCAAAAGATTCTTTGCTTGTTGTGCCGTACGTGTACTCTATGATCATGGCATGCACAGGTACATACAGTGAGTAACAAAAAGATGAAGATACGTGTATATCACAGGGATCTTGCAATCTGTGGTGAAAGAATATGGTTTCGTTCGTACGATCGAGCAGCTACTGGTAAACAGTGGCGCTAGACAAGCATGTGTACGCAGCTACTCATTGACCACACGTACCTACGGTAGAAGGAGATCTATATATGAAGCAAGGATTTGGATACCGGTACCAAAAAAATCTCGAAGGAGGCCGGGTATCTGGTAACTTACCGGAATTATCGGTAGGTTACAAGACGAGATTTTCATACAAAATTTAAAATTTAAACTTCAAACGTTAAAAATACTTAAAACGATTTTGGGTGGAAGAATTTAGCCCAAATTCAAACGGTCCGGTATTTTTCACCTGGCAAACTCATTTACCATAGGGGACCGAGAATTCCGGTAACCGCGGTATTTCAACCGTAACCAAATCCCTGATATGAAGCAACCAGTATATATGGAGTATATCATATCGAAGGACAGAAAACGCCAAAACAGCATGACACGCAAGCTACTCCTTCCGTTTTTTTAATATAAGATGTTTTAGCATTTATCCATATGCACATGTAAACAAATGTATGTAAACATGTATTAGTGTGCATGTTCACTCACTTTAGCATGTATCTAGACCACATGTGCAACATCTAAAACATCTTGTATTAAAAAAAGGAGGGAGTAGCTGATAAGAACGCCAAAGACAAATCAACCTGGGGCATCATGATGAGGCCGAGAGAGCAACACAGGCATCATGCATGATGAGGTAGTGGTACCTGGTACGATCGACATGCCTGTGGCTGCTTGGGCTTGTTGGTGTATGCATCACGGCCTCACGACACAATTGCATTAATGTGTAAATCGTACTACCGACGACTTTTATGGAGAATTGTACAAAAAATGATATTGACGTGAGCCAAAAGCCAACCAAATTATTTCTATTGGTATCATAATAAGTTTGGCTGTATGTGCATTTTACTTGTTTGACGCACCATTTTTTACGTCGCGAGCTAAACAGAAAAAAGTGATCTTTGCTAGAGAAACAATCTATGCATCCAACAACAAACACATCTCTCGATCTCAGCGGTGTGAAATGCACATATAGCTAGCCAAACTTACTATGATGACAATAGAAATAATTTGGTTGGTGGTTTAAAATGCACATGTAGCCAAACTTATTATGATCACTTTCGTTTATTTTGCCCAGGAAAAAAGGGCAAAGCCACCGATACTCTCCGCAAATAGTTTACCGTGAGCATGCTCAATGCAAATCCCGTCGGCAACTAACATTTCGGTAAAATAGAGATTTGCCGAGAAAACATTTTATTGGAGCCCACCGACAAAGCAGTTTTGGCGAGACCCAAACTTAAGCTCATGGCAAAAAAAAAACAGGGACCAGCGGAGAAGAGATGACGCACAAGTCAGAGAAATAGTCACCCTCACTATAACAAAAGGGAGTTTAACATGTTCCAGTGGTGTGGGTGGTGATCACAGATACTACTCCATCCGTGAGGAAAAAATATCACTAAAATGGATCTTTCTAGCACTAAAATATGTATAGATACATCTATTTTAACGTCATCGTTTTCGGGCAGATGGAGTATGTGGGTGCCGCATACGCGCACGTGAAATGCATGAGGTATGTGTAGGCAGCTAGTTAAGCAGCAAGCAAGCGCGTCATGGGCTGTGTACCGCCGGATCCGGTGCAGTGATCGCTTGATCCGGTCTAGTGGCCTGGCGCCGGTGACTGAAATAGAAGGGGCTGTCGCCTCCATCTGCATCGACCGGCAGATGTGAAGGGAGTACTCGCATCAAATCGTCCCAAAGGTCGCCACTTTATTACCTCTGCAAATGACGTGCGTACTTGGACGCTATGCGTCATGCGTGCGAGGACGATCGACGATCGACGACAGTCACAGAAATGGAACGAGTGCAAGCTCCATTCTTGCGCACTGTGCGTGGCCGGCCGGCAGATTTGATTCCCCGTCGCATCACTTCAAATCGCCTCGACGCAAACACACAGTGCATGCATCCCTTTCGTACGACGTGATTCCACCACGGGCACTGCATTCTTGCCTTTGCGACTTTTGTATCGATCAATCGAGCTGCACAACGTTGGAATTTTCCATACACGCAGAGAAAGATGAAATTTGGTGGTACGACCCCATGATGGCGTTGGCATGATGGGAACCGGCGGCATGTACACTATACTGATGGTATATATATCGTCCATAACTAAAAGAAAAAGACGAGTGTTGCCGTGTCCGTTCTAATACAACTGATAGACAAACAAATAATTATGTTAGTGAAACATTTCTAGAAAATAGTAGTAATAATGGAGAAAATATTATCACTGGCTCACTCTTTTGTAACACAATCACTCAGTCATCTTCACGTAAACAAAGAAATAGAGAAGGGAACACTTATGTGAGTCGTAACAAGTTTAGGACTACACCACTCAATACAGAGAACATGACCCCACATAAAAAACTTAAATTCTGCGGATACTCAGTTAGACAATCAGGATACGAACACAATTATGAAATGTCATTAAAATTAAATTGTGTACATGGTTGTATGAAGATTTTAGCAAAAAAGAATTTGAACAAAGTTCTGATTTTTCTTAGAAAATAACGATATGATGAAGATTGCACACTCGATAGATAGATTAGCCAAGATTTGATTAGCCATCGAGGTTCTAAAATCAAGTAGACTTTTCTGACATAACTTATTCTAAAATCAGTAATAGTTGGCGTAATTACGTCATGTCATACTTAAATCAATTACATCAAGTTAAGTCGGGGACGTAGGTGCCCTGTAGTCCCGGGGGCTTGACAGAGCCAGATGTGTGTGCGGAGAGACAGACAAAATTTGCGTCGGAATAGCTGTTTTGGTAGAATACGGGTCGAGAAAGCGAGGCGAGAAATGGTATCGCATGGCACAGGTTGCGCAGCGCTTTGGTGGCTACTGGCGACATAGAAAGGATAAGGGTTGTCGGAAAGTGCCAATATCTCCGAACTCACCATATCCCCTTTTTAAAAAATCAAAACTACATGTATAGGTTTTAATATTTTTAAAATAAAGAATACAAGTACGTGTACGTAATGTATGTACTCTAAAAGTTTTGTAAACAATATATTTTGTATTTTGGGCTACACAAAAAGAGAATTTTTAGAGGGAAATAGAGCTAATTTTCTTTTTCACAAACACATTTTATTTTTTTGTAGCTGGGAATATCATTTTTTCACCGGAAGTTTGGCAAATACATACAAAACATATGTATATATCCAACATATTTATTTAAACTAAATCAAAATTACATGTCTAGGTTTTTATATTTTTGAAATAAAGAATACAACTACGTGTACGTAATGTATGTACTATAAAAGTTTTGTAAACAATATATTTTGTAGTTTGGACTACATGAAGAGAGAAAATTCGAGAAGGAAATTGAGCTATTTTCTTTTTCACATACATATTTTCGTTTTTGTGTAGCTGGGATACCATTTTTTTCACCGGAAGTTTTGTAGATACATGCAAGACATATCCAACATTTTTTAACTCAGTTTTAATATTTGAGAGTTGTGAACTACTTGGAGAGTTATGGCTATTAAATGAGGGGTGAGTGGGGTTCACCTAATGTGGTATCAATACTCTATTAGAGGGCATGTGGAGTAAGGAGAATGCAAGGATTGTAGAGACCTTAGTATTCTTAAAGGATATATAAGGGCGTGTTACGTATCCTGCATTGTTTTTCGGCCAACAATGTGGGAAAATGCAATCCACAACTATGAAAATTTCTCGCTTATCTCGGTACGTCCAAATACTTTACAATCCGTGCACAAATTATTAATGAATTTTTAAATATCAATGCATTATCAATAATTTCTGAGTTCATTGAATTTATATTTTAGATTCATGTACTAACATGAAATTTCTGCACATGAATTAACAAAAAAGATAAAACCACACATAGCCCAGTGCTCCCGATTGTTTTTTTCGGCAGGGACCTGATTGCTTTTTATTTTTTGTAGTTAGGGACCTGATTGTTTTTTCTTTTTGTATGGTTTGGCTCAACTCATACAGCGTACCAAACAACATCTCAACTGAGCTCGGCTCAGCTCATACAATCTACCAAACACAACAAATAAAACACTATTGTATGGGGTTGACATGGCTAGACTCAGCTTGTATGTGCTGAGATAGGCCACCCAGGCTACCAAACACACCCTACAGGAACGAGGAGCGGCCGTCGACATCGGCGTAGCTCCCTCGTGTAGCCTCCAATGCCATCGGCGTAGGAAAGCCGTCGACGTATCAGCATATGTCTATGCCAGAATTTTTTTTGAATTGTTTAACCGGTAAATCGCACTATAGACATATTTATCTTTATTTCTAATCATGCTTAATTTCAGTTTAGATGGCTCACTTCTACTGACACTTCCCGATCGGTCACCCATCCTCAGACTACTCCAGCCCCAGTACGCTTAACTTTTTAGTTCCTTCCCTGTGACCTACCTAGAAAGAACTCATACTTTGTTGACAATAGCATCCTATCAATCCTATTAACACTTGGACCATGATGTCACACCTTTATTTATGAATCCAAACAATTATTTAACAAAAATGAATAAGTACTAATAATCTTGAATTCAAATAACAATAAAATGAATTTTAATTTATTTTTGCCTTTTTCCATTTAATATTGAAGAATTCATATCTACAAATCCGTAAATCGGAATTCGACAAATAATATGTCTAAATCGTTCAGAAAAATGAGAGGAATCCATATATGACATCCATATCATCTTTTTGGAAAGTCATTTTTGACACTTAAAAATGTCATTTTTGACACTTAAAAAAAGGAAAATGATATTTATAAAAATAATTTGGAAACTCTTTTTGGAACCAATATTTACCATGCCAAGACACACCTATGTGTCAAATATGGGGACTTTATCGCAAACTAATGGCCATAACTATTGGGTTGCGTGCATGGAAAACAAAAATTTCGCCACTACTACGCAACAGCCAAGATCTACTATGAAGATACAAGTAACAAGACATGCATATTTGATCTAACTGTAAATCATTACCGACACCGTTGAGGTGGAAGAGATGTCGACGACGACGTTGATGAAGCTTGTGGAAGAACTTCCTCGGCTAAGCCTAGCCGAGAGAATATCGTAGACTCCTCGCGTCCCGCCTTGATCCACCAGAGTGAGCTAGGGTCAACCGTTTCTCAACGGATCACCCCTCTGAGTTTCGCACGCATACATCGGAACTAGTTCAGCAGGGCTTCGCCGTCCATGCTTGAAGCACTCACCGCTGGATACATGAGAAGGAGGGAGAGAGAGATTAGATATTTAGATCTAGATCTAATCGGAGAGGATCCCTCTAATATTTAGAGGTTCCCTCTAATCCAACTAGAAGAGATCTAACTAGTGTATCCCAAATAGAGGGGTGTGGGGGTTTATATAATAGGCCAAGGGGTAGGGAGGCTTGGGGAGGGGGCAAACCCTCCCCCATGGTGCGCCGGCCCTAGGGGGTTGGAGTTCAACTCCAACTCCCCCTCCATGTCGGTTTTGGGGTTGGAGTCCTTACAAGGACTCCCCCAAACCGCCTCCCCCTATGGGCTTTTGGCCCACTAGGGTTTAGGGAGAGGGGAGCTTCCCCCCCTCCACTCGCCTAGGCCCACCCGCCCCTTGTGGGGGTGCGGCTGCCTAGTGGGCCCCATGGGCCCACTTGGCAGCCCCTCTTGGTGGCTCCAATTTATATAATATTTTTCCTTTTTTAATTATTAATTAAATAAATTAGTATACCACGGTGGGTCTTCGACTGGGGTGAAGTCGTAACAAGGTAGCCGTAGGGGAACCTGTGGCTGGATTGAATCCTTCGCGATGGAAATGCCCTCGCCTACTTGACTAAACTAAGGACCTCAATGGAAGCTTATGTAGATTTTCTACTTTTCCATTTTCCTTCTTGTTTATCCGAAAGCAGTGCTACGAAAAAGGATATGTTTGGACGATAGGAGATCTCCTACTAAATAGCAGCTATAACACAGAGTTGACTGTTGCACCGATCTTACGCTACACGCCTTAGATTTAGATCGGAAGCCATCTCCGCCCTCCAAAGTAGGGTTTTTTCATCAGCTTCCAGTGAAGACAAAATGAGTCGGGCAGGAAGAGCAAGATCGGGCGGGGAAAACGGGGTTCAAACCCGCGACTTCTGGCGTGACAGACCAGCACTCTAACCAACTGAGCTATTTCCCCCTTTCGTAACTACTGTCGATTCAACAGTCACCTACCGGTTACCTTTGTAACTATACCAAAGTAGCTGTACAACAGAATCGTAATTTTTTCCTCCATCTATATACAACTTTCTTGTCATTTCTTCTTTTTGGTTTCATATAATAAATGATATACATTTGAAACCCAACCTAACGTATAAAGAATGAATATGTATCGGTAATGCTCAGGAAGAAAGAAGGGGTCATCTTGCAGGAGGTGACTCAACCACAAACGCAGAATATTCACTATGAGTACTCACTGCATTCCTGGTAAAAAGGCTGTCTCGCGGAGAACACAATCAAAACTGCGTATGTGCGTATCCATTGGGGCTAGTGAAAGATTACGGTAGGGGAACCCGTTTCACTACTTACTTTGTGTACGAGGAACTCTACACCTGGACCACATGACCCACGAGGAGAAAATCTACATAAGCTTCCGTTGAGGTCCTTAGTTTAGTCAAGTAGGCGAGGGCATTTCCATCGCGAAGGATTCAATCCAGCCACAGGTTCCCCTATGGCTACCCTGTTATGACTTCACCCCAGTCGAAGACCCCACCGTGGTATCGCCAATAAGACCACCAACCTGATACAACGCAAGACACAAGCTTTAATTAATTATTTTGTCTAATTAATTCCTAATTGAATATTTCCTTTTACAGAAAATTCCCAGAATTAATTACTTATCATATAAACATATTTATATGATCCGGGACACCCAGTGTCTGCCGACAAAATTCTTCGGATAAATATTTCCCTCTTATATAAACCCTCGAAATGAATCCGACTAGTGATAGAAACTATTTCTATCACTCCGAGACACCTAGTGTCTGCATAATCCAATCTCTCTGATAAAGATATTATCTACCACGCAGAAACCATTCCGGTGATACTCTCTCGTTATCCAGACCAACAATATACACAACAAACTAGAACTGACTTAAGCGTGTTACCCTACATGTTCGATAATGTGTAGCTATAATTAGATGTTTCCATCTAATCACCGGCCAGGGTCAGGTTCATGGGCAACATGAATAACTGCTACCGTTATGAGAATAACACTCTGTTGAACCTGTTGATTATTAATTCGTCATTCTCATTACTCACGATACTGAACTTACCCGAGATTAAGTATTCCTGATATTGCCGTGAATCAATCCCTGATTCACTATATCTTCGTCTATCTCGTTATCGATAAGTTTCCTTTTCTCGTTCCCGTAATCCGATATCCCACATGATGTAACTTCATCATGCATTGTCTGCAGAATATATTGGATATCATACATACCGAGTGGCCCTGGAAGTATCTCTCTTTTGACAGAGGAGTAATTTCCCATCTTGGAACATTATGATATATGCACACTTTGTAATCACCCAGTAACTGTCGTTATGATCACCCAGTGATGGCCGTGGTGGTTGACAGCACCAAAGTAATTCTTTCAGTATACATAACCATAATAACCTCATGGTCTAAGGACATGTCATATAATAACCTTCTGCGATATTGCACTAAGGACAAAAGACACTTTGGAATCTTCTTAGCATATCAACGATTTGGGTCTACCCGGCCATATTGTTTCCACCAACAATATGCCACTCATTGATGCTGACATAAACAATGTCCCAGACCAGGAAAACGTGGTCTCAAGCAATCAACGAATGAGTCTAAAAGGCAAGACTATGGTATACTTTATTCTGTTCATGTCTACACGTGCGAGTGAGTTTTCCTCTGAATCACATATTCAGGAGTCACTGCAGTTATAGCATAGAATCATGAATCATAATTATGAATCAGATGTTAAACTTTATTGCCTTTTGGGCATACATCCAACAATAACTTGGTCATTTGGCTCGAAACTTATACATGTCTATAGATGATAGACCATTTTGTGAAGGTTTGTTTTTGAAAATCTTGTCAAAAATCAAGTTTATCATTTTCCTTAGCAACTAGTACACATAAAAGGACTCCATGCCAAAGGATTTCATTTTTTGAGTATTTTTTCACTTTCTTTTATTTTTTTGAAAAAAGGTCAAAATGGCCGCCGTGCCTATTCATTGAAAGGGGTCGAATTTTTAAAAACTATTGACGGTTCTGTGATATAATCACTACTTGTGTAGTTTAAAATTATTTTTTCACAATTTTCAGAGCAAACTATCATACACTTGTAGTTCAAATTTCAATTACTTTCGGAAAATCGGCATAAAGTCATTTAAATAGGCGAAATTACGTAGAAATCGAGAAAATTCCTAATACTTGGGGATTATCCATCAAATATGGACTACTCTTTGTGACAATTAGATGGGTGCTCTTTGCAACATATGTTTGATACTTGCTTCATAAAAAAGTCATTTTTGACACTTAAAAAATAGAAAATGATATTTATATAAATAATTTGGAAACACTTTTTGGAACCAATGTTTACCATGCCAAGACACACCTATGTGTCAAATATGGGGACTTTATCACAAACTATGGCACGGTAATGGCCATAACTGGTCATTTGGCTCGAAACTTATACATGTCTATAGATGATGGACCATTTTGTGAAGGTTTTTTTTTTAAAATCTTATCAAAAATCAAGTTTATCATTTTCCCTAGCAACTAGTACACATAAAAGGACTCCATGCCAAAGGATTTCATTTTTTGAGTATTTTTTCACTTTCTTTTATTTTTTTGAAAAAATGGTCAAAATGGCCGCCGTGCCTATTCATTGAAAGAGGTCGCATTTTTCAAAACTATCGACGGTTCTGTGATATAGTCACTACTTTTGTATCTTAAAATTATTTTTGTAAAAATTTCAGAGCAAACTATCGCACACTTGTAGTTCAAATTTCAATTACTTTTGGAAAATCGGCATAAAGTCATTTAAATAGACGAAATTAGGTAGAAATGGAGAAAATTCGTAATACTTGGGGATTATCCATCAATGTACTACTCTTTGTGAAAATAAGATGGTGCCTTTTTGCAACATATTTTTGGTACTTGCTTCATAAAAAAAGTCATTTTTGGAACTTAAAAAATGGAATATGATATTTATAAAAATAATTTGGAAATTGTTTTTGGCAACAATGTTTGCCATACCAAGACACACTTATGTGTCAAATATGAACACTTTATCACAAACTTTGGCACGGGGATGCCATAACTTGGTCATTTGACTCGAAACTTATACATGTCTATAGATGATAGACCTTTTTGTGAATGTTTTTTTTGAAAGGTTTGTCAAAACTCAAGTTTATCATTTTTGCTAGCAACTAGTACACATAAAAGGACTTCATGCCAAAGGATTTCATTTTTTGAGTATTTTTTCACTTTTTTTTTGAAAAAATGGTCAAAATGGCCGCCGTGCCTATTCATTGAAAGAGGTCGCATTTTTCAAAACTATCGATGGTTCTGTGATATAGTCACTACCTTTGTACCTTAAAATGATTTTTGTAAAATTCTCAGAGCAAACTATCACACACTTATAGTTCAAATTTCAATTACTTTTGGAAAATCGGCATAAAGTCATTTAAATATGCGAAATTAGGTAGAAATGGAGAAAATTCGTAATACTTGGGGATTATCCATCAAATATGTACTACTCTTTGTGAAAATTAGGTGGTGCCTTTTTGCAACATATTTTTGGTACTTGCTTCATTAAAAAAAGTCATTTGTTGTTGGTTCCGTCCTTGCTCATTGATTTTTTTGAAGAATATAGCTTGAACAATGTGTATGATGATGTATATTTCCTTCTCCTCTTCGAAACGAGCTAAAGAACATCAAAATCCGAATTGAAATGCAAAAGTTATGATCAAAACAGTGAGTAGGCATAGATCAAAGAGAGCTATGCCAAGGGCAATGCCGTCGGCATAGCTCAAAATAAAAAAATGGCAACTACGCCGAATGCTTGTGCTACGCTGACGGCCCGGAGAGGCCTACGCCGAGGGCTTTTTCTACGCCGAGGGTGGCCGTCGGCGTAGCCTGGCTACGCCGAGGGCTAAGTCGAGGGGCCGATCTCGTCGGGTCCTACGCCGACGGCCCTGACAAAAAGCCATCGCCGCAGCATAAGGCCGTCGGCGTAGCGCGCCGTTCCTGTAGTGAGAATGTCCGATCACATGCATCAATCGGTATATCTAGAACATAATATTTTCGCCTTGAATATTTTGGCACACTAGTGGTCATCTTCGTCATTTCCGATCTGCCTGTCTGTAGCTTGCAACGGCTGGTAGCTTGCTATCTGAAACAAGGCAAAATTTTGCCTTTTATGTCGATAAAGAAGCAGCAAACACGGTCCTGGCCAAAGCCAGAAAAGTAAAAAAAAACAAGGTTTACATAACTAGGCGGCAATCTCTGCTAAAGCTTTAGCCCCTGCCAGCATCCAATTCTTGCCCTCGCTCTTGATTTGCTGAAAAAGCACGGTGAACAGCGAGAACTTGTTGTTGAAAACCCTTTCGTTGCGCTCCTTCCAAATCTCCCACGTGATTAGGGTTATCGTCGTCTTGAGGCCCTTTGCGGGAAGGGGAGACCGTGGCCGCCATATCCATCCAGTAATCGATCACCTTGAGCTTGGCCGTGCGCTGGTAGCTTGCTATCTCTCGAGTCTCGATCTAGCAAAGCCAGTGAGATCGGTCGAGAGATCTTAATCTACGTGTCAAGTCATGAACCCAGATGGATCTCTAGTCTTTCTATATGCATGTCACTAGTGGAAACAGGACTTTTAGTCCCGGGTGGTAAGGGCATCTCCAGCCGTCCCCCCCCCAGTGCCCCCCCAGGGCCGATTTTAGCGCCGTTTTGGCCTGGGAGCGCCGTTTTTGCCCAGTCGCCCCCCCAGGAGCCCAAATAGCGCCGGATCGGCGGAAATTAGCGCCGGTGCTCCCAGGCCAAACCCAGCCCACCGGGTTCGGCCTGGGGGGGTAAAAGCGCGCGTAGGCCAGCGCTGTCGGCGTGATAGCACATATCCCACCCCAGCGCCGCGTTCTTTTCCCCATCCCTCGCGTCGCCGCGATGTCGCCACCGGCACCACCCCTCCAACCACCGCCGCATACAACTAGCTAGGAAGCCACCTTCTCGCCCAATCCTCCGCCGCCGGCCGCCCCTCCTCCCTCCGCCGTCATCTCGCCGCAAAGAAGACTCTCGGGAAGGCTCGCCCCCACCTTGCCTACTAGGTGTTCGGCGATTTGTCCGCCCAGCCATGGACTCCGACGACGAGGATCTGCTCGCCGAACTGCTCGACGAGGAAGCCTAGGCCGACATCGACGATGAAGAGCACCTGCTCGTCCTCGCCTGCCTTGCCGGCCTGCTCGACAAGGCGAAGCCGCGGCGTGGTGGCTCAAAGCCCGGTCGCCGCAAGAGCAAGCCGAGGCAGCGCTACGAAGGCTACTGCATCCTCTACTCCGACTACTTCGCCGAGCACCCCCACGCAGGACGAGGCTGTGTTCCGGATTTGTATGTTGAACTATTTGTGTGTGGATTTGTATGTTGAACTATTTGTGTGTTGATTTGTATGCCGAAAGTTTGGCCGAAACTTGGCCGAAAGTTCATGTGTGTGTTGATTTGTATGTTGAAAATTTGGCCGAAAATTGGCCGGCTGGGGGCGGCCTGGGTTCGGCCTGGGTTCGGCGACTGGGAAAACGCCGAAACCAGGACGTCAAATTGCGTCGGCGTTCCCCCAGGCCGTCAAAAAAGGCGCCGTTTTTCGGCCTGGGGGGGCGAACGGCTGGAGATGCCCTAAGGACCTCTAGTCCCAGCTGCCCACCCGGGACGCCGGAATCGGGACTAGAGGGCCCCCCCCCCCTCTAGTCCCGGGTGGGTTACGACCCGGTACTAAAGGTGCTTCACGTGGCAGTCGTCGAGCTGCTGGGCCGGAGGACTAAAGGTCTACACCTTTAGTCCCGGTTCGTGTTACCAACCCGGACTAAAGGTATTCTGAAGATATATATATCATTATTTTTATAGTCTCGAGTTATTTTAATTCTATTCCGAAACTTTCCACTTAGTCACTCATTTAATCTCGAATTATACACTTAATCTTAGGTCAAAGTAATTACTCTGGTCAAACTTACCATTGGGTCACCCATCCTCAGACTGCTCTAGTCTCAGCACGCTTAACTTTTGAGTTCCTTTCAAATTAGCTTCCAAATGAGAAATTAGAACTTACTTGATGTAGCCCGAGTCACGTCCATCACCATGTCAAGCACTCCAACATATCACAAGGCGACATTGAGATTAAAGGTGAACTCCTTCCTCTATGAGAACCCATTCCGTACCCCTTTGGATGGTATACTACTTGAGCATCTACCCCTTTGCTATGCTAGGTATCACTTGACAAGTATGGACATTCGGGGAGATGCCAAGGAAGCTCAAGACTCAAGATCATCCAAGGCGTACGCATGGAAGAGGAGGAGAAAGCGTCAAGACGAAGAAGGAGAAGACGGAGCAAGCAGCTCGGCCGGCCCTCCGGCCGGCCCAGGCCGGACCCTAGGCCGGGCGGCCACCCGAGGCAGACGGCCTCCCAGCCGGCCTAGGCCGGGCCAGGGCCGGGTCACCTACCGATGCTGCCGGCTTTCCAGCCGGCCCGGGCCGGGCCCAGGGCCGGACCACCTACCGACGCCGCCGGCCTTCCAGCCGGCCCCAGGGCCGGACCAGCTCCAGCACCCGTCTGCGCCAACCGGCCCAGGCCGGTCTCCCCGACTGCGCGTGTCCGTACCCGTTTTGTACCCATACTATAAATAGACCCCTACCCCTCCAGATCTAGATATACTATGTTTTGAGATTATAGTAGATCTAGGCTCCCCACCTCAAGACTGTCTCCTTCCTCCCCTTGTGGGGTTGGTTCCTCCCCTTGTGGAGAAGATCCCCTTGTGGATTCAAGACCTCTACTTGTAGTTTGACTACTTGCCAATCTTTCATCCTCGGGTGACTTTATTGGATCGGTTCGGTTGACCGTTGGAGAAACAACCATCCAAGATCCCTTCTTGTATCTACTTGCCGATCTCCCACCTTCGTGTGGATTCTATTGGGCCGGTTGGACCGACCGGTAAGGGAAACGGTTCTTGTATCGTGTGTGTGTGTGTTCTTGTATTCGGGGCGTTCTTCTTGGTGTTCTTCATGTTCCTCGTGTTCTTGCGTGCGTTCGTCCACATCCTCCGTCAATCCGTGAAGATCGGGCCACCCACGAAGTCCCTTACTTCACCATTACTGATACTATTATCTTATCAATCATATTAACCCCTCGGTTACGATGTTGCACCTTTTCATTGTTTAAATTTTAAAACTTTGTTTGAATAAGTAACAATGATTATGTAATAGTATATCTTGACTAAATAACAATAAAATGAATTTTACTTTATGTTTTTACATTTAATATGGAAGAATTCATATCTTTAAATCCGGAAATCGAAATTTGACAAATAAAATGTCTAAGTTGATTAGAAAAATGAGAGGAATTCAAATATGCTATACATATCATATTTTGTATCACAGAAATATCGATAGTTAGAAAATTTGACCTCTTTCGATGAATAGTCATGGCGGCCATTTTGATCTTTTTTGAACAAAAATCAAATAAAGTGAAAATCCCCTAAAAAAAGGTATCCTTTAGCATGGTTGTGTTAGGTTAGGACATAGGAACATCCAAAACCAAGATCCATCCAAATCTTGCAAAGATTCCCTCCGTTTCATCCGAAGTGGAATTTTCAGCTATAAGTGCACAAACTTACTAGAGAGAAAGTGAAGCCGGTGAATCCGGTCACACACCGAGTAGGATCTTGGACATGTACAACACCCAACACACTTATATACATATGGTATGAAACCAGCTAGGTTTTGGTGGGGTTTCCGACGCTCTGGAGCCCCGCTTCGGTGAAACCTTGGACCCGCTGGAAAAAAGTCAAACTTCCCATATACCCCTTTGAACGGAGTCGAAAGGGGTAGGCCAGTGGAGTTTTTTGCTTGGTTGTGTTAGGTTAGGAAATATGAACATCCAAAACCAAGATCCACACAACTCTTGCAAAGATTCCCTCTGTTTCGCCCGAAGTGGGAATTTTCAGCTATAAGTCCACCAACTTACTAGAGAGAAAGAGAAGCCGGTGAAGCCGGTCACACACCGAGTAGGATATTGGACATTTACAACACCCAAAACAATTATATACATATGGTATGGAACCAGCTAGATTTTGGTGGGGTTTCCAACGCTCCGAGCCCCGCTTTGGTGAAACCTTGAACCCGCTGGAAAAAGGTCAAACTTCCCATATACCCCTTTGAACGGAGTCGAAAGGGGGTAGGACAGTGGAGTTTTTGCTTAGTTGTGTTAGGTTAGGAAATATGAACATCCAAAACCAAGATCCACACAACTCTTGCAAAGATTCCCTCTGTTTCGCCCGAAGTGGGAATTTTCAGCTATAAGTTCACCAACTTACTAAGAGAAAGTGAAGCCGGTGAAGCCGGTCACACACCGGAGTAGGATATTGGACATTTACAATAACCAAAACAATTATATACATATGGTATGGAACCAGCTAGGTTTTGGTGGGGTTTCCAACGCTCCGGAGCCCCGCTTTGGTGAAACCTTGAACCCGCTAAAAAAAAGTCAAACTTCACATATACCCCTTTGAACGGAGTCGAAAGGGGTAGGACAGTGGAGTTTTTTACTTAGTTGTGTTAGATTAGGAAATATGAACATCCAAAACCAAGATCCACCCAACTCTTGCAAAGATTCACTCTGTTTCGCCCGAAGTGGGAATTTTCAGCTATAAGTCCACCAACTTACTAGAGAGAAAGTGAAACCGGTGAAGCCGGTCACACACCGGAGTAGATATTGGACATTTACAACACCCAAAACAATTATATACATATGGTATGGAACCAACTAGCTTTTGGTGGGGTTTCCAACGCTCCGGAGCCCCGCTTCGGTGAAACCCTAGACCTCTTCGATAAGAGTCATGGTGGCCATTTTGACCGCTTTTTGAAAACAATCAAATAAATTAAAAAAAAATCTAAAAAAGATATGGTGCAAAATGGCACCCATATAATTTCACAAAGAGTAATCCACATTTTATGAATAATCCTCAATTATTAGGAATTTTCTTGATTTCTACCTAATTTTTTCTAGTTAAATGAGTTTGTGTTGATTTTTCGAAAGTAATTTATCCTATTTAAATGAGTTCTTGTGATGCAAAAGATGATATAATTGTTAAATTTGGATTCCTCTCATTTTTCTAATCGATTTAGACATTTTATTTTTTCAATTTCGATGTACGGATTTAAAGATATGAATTATTTCATATTAAACGAGCAGGGGCGATGCAGTATATAGGCAGAGAACCTCTAGTACCGGTTCGTAATACGGACCGGGACTAGAGGTCCCCGTACGAACCGGGACTAGTCCTGCGCGGCCTCGTGGCTGTTGAACCGGACTAGTGCCACCCTCTAGTCCGGGTTCAAAAGCCATCCGGGACTAGAGCCAAAATCGACTCTGGACTAAAGGCCTTGTTCTACTAGTGTGTACTGTCTCGATCAGATTTATATGTGCAAGATCTTGAAGAAAAGCTGCATATCCATCGAACTTGGACTAGATGGGTTGATAGTATCTTTGTTTCGTGAGATTTTGATGACATCAATGCATGAATCTTGACCTATGAGCACTGGCGGACCTTAGTGGAGGCCAAAAGGGCCAGCCCCCCCCCCCCCCCCCCCCCCCCCCCCCCCCTAACTTAATTAGATTTTGCACAATACTACTTAGTATTTATCATTTTTGACCATATAAAACATAAAATAATTCGATTAGCCCCCTCAGCCGTCACCTAATGTATTTTTGCCCCTCCAATAATTATGGTCAAGGTCCGCCACTGCCTATGAGAACGTAGAGGTATATTGTTCTTTCTAGTCCGAGCATAAACGTTGCATGCATGGAACAGGTGAAACAGCAAGTCTATGGACCACGGAGAGTCTCGATCGAATACTAATTCCTCGATCCATGCATGCACATGCCGATCGAGTACTAGATATGATGTTGAAGGATCTTTGGAACGTAGACCGATGAATATATATTTCCACTGGATTTACCCCACAGTAGTAGTCTTCGTCTATGCATGTTAATTAGCTCATGCAGTGGGTCCGACCAGATATGCCAGAATCTTCAAACAAAAGCTCAGCGCTAATCCATCGATCGACATCAATCAGTCAAGTCAATTCTCATGAGATCTGATGAAGAAGAGATCTACGTCTCGATGAGACATGGCACGTGGGTGTGGAGACTGGCAAGACGTATCGTATCCACTCTGGATACATACGTAAGTTCCTTTGATCCTTTCCTCGGCCGACCGTATCCACGTGAATCTAGCTATGTCGCCTCTGGGTTGCCGGCGGGTGCAAGAATCTCCCGGAAAATACATGCATGCATGTGTCTAGAGATGGTCACGTCGACCGATTCTGTCGATCTTTGCGTAGCACTCGTTCCTGTTAGGATCCTGGGAGATCTGTAGTAGATCACGCAGGATCTCTCGCGTCAGATGGTCAGTCGTCGCCATCTTCGGTCATCCATGCGTTTCTTCTCTTCGTCAACCATGATCTGAGCAGTGTGCAGTGCAGGTACATACATCAGGATTCGACGTGCAAGAAACCTACGCGAAAAGTGGGAAGCAGCCAGGGAACTTGAGCGGTGCTGCACTTGATGAAGACTTGATATTGGCATCATGGCGTAGAAAATGTAATCGTCTACGGTGAAATACTAGAACATATTAGTGACTTTTACACGCATGAAACATCCCGCGGTAAAAGTTGTTTTTCTTGTTGAAGTTGAAAGCTCGCTGCTCTTTGGTGAAAGTCGTAGAGCGTGGAGTTGGAACCTTTTTGTGAAATTTTTGTTTCTTCAAATAGAGTACAGTATAGTTTTTCTCCTTTATTTGGCGGGAGAGAATACTGTCTAGATCAAATTTGATTGGAAATTGAGTACGATCTAGTTCAAATTTGGTTGGATAATGATTACAATCTAGTTGAAAGTTTATAATTCGAGTTGAAACCCAATGTTTTTATAGTTCAAACTTGGATTTTATTTAAGTTGAAAATGGTCAAAGCATAATGATTGCAATCTGAAGAAGGAGAAATAAACTTGTGAAAAGTTAGAAAGGTAAGGGGCATTGTGCAAGATTGAAATGGACTTAAGAATCTGGTAGGAGGTGTGTTTTGCAAAGTATGCAGCACGAATCTCCAACAATTGGATAGCGCAGATAGTACGTGGGGACCAATATAGGAGTGGTTATGCATTTCTCTAGGAAAGTGTGTGCGGAGTTGGGGATTCAGCAGAGCTATGAGATGGGAGTCAAACGGGGCGCGTGGGTGGTGTGCGAGTTGGACGCGTTGGAGCGAATCAACTGTATCGACGTAATTGTATAGACCAGATAGATAGGCGTCAATGCATTATTACGTTATTAGCCTCCCGTCCGAGTTATCTAGTTGATTTGTCACAAAAGGCTACCCAGTCTCGCGTCCCGCGTGGCTGGAGTGTGCACCTAGTCATCAGTGATTAGCCCATAACTTAGCCGATTTGAGGTGTCAAATTAAGTGTGCGTGCCATGGAAGATATCCTATGTACCCGATAGAAAACCAAACAAAAAACATAATAGGTTAATTTTCCTGCATATTCATATCCCAATTGACTTTGTCAAATATAAGACATTTTTTACAAAAATACAAAAAACTAAAGGTTCAAAATCAAAAGAAAAAACTACATATTTGTTAGGAAAAAGACGTCCTCCCTAGGAGTGTGGTTTTTAGCCCCTCCACACGTGAAAAGTGGCTCACTGAGAGAGGTTCTCCCAACCACGGATGAACCACAACGTGCCACTTGTCGCGTGGGGAGAGAGTCTCTTGATTGGAGAGGGTACACTGGGCTTTTTGTCGTAGATTCAAATACAAAAAGCAAAATATATTTTGAATCAATCTGTTTTCACAGTTGTGCTAGCCGCGTCGAGACGTTCAAAAATAGATCCCATATTCATATGTTTCGACGGTTTTTTTTCACTACCTTCAGGTTCACAGTGCAATGAATATTTCTTGCGTTGTATTCGGTTGCACTCTCGTGAGTGCATGTTATGTCATGCCTCGAGTGCATGTTATGTATTGTCTTGATGTGTTTTATTGTCCTATCTGAGCGGCTGTTTTGCACTGCGTTGTATTGCACCGATGTCCTACCCTGAGTGTATATTTGCACCGCCTTTGATCTCCAGCTCTGAGTGCAAGTTCTCACTGCCTTCTACGTCCTGTACTGAGTGCATGTTTTCCACTGCCTTCTATATCCTGCCATGAGTGCATGTTAGTTTTGCACCGTCTTTCAGTGCTCTAGTGTACTTTCTTAGGATGGACTGCATTTGATGTCCTACTCTGAGCACCTATCTTGCACTGCCTTCCGGTTCACTGGTGTCCTACCTTTACGAGCAGTGTGTTTTTATACTGGGTAATGTACTGGTACTACACTATATATTAATACAAAAAAAAGAGTATGTAAATCTGTGGGCCCGTGCGACGCGGGGCCGTTTGAACATGAAAAACTGAAACAAAAACTTTGTGTGACATCCATTCCCGCAAGTCCCGTGAAGCGCCCACACCACTGCCTCCCGCGGGCTGCATGAAGGGCACGCTTAAGCTAGTTGACCTAAAAAACTAACGGTTTTTTGTGAGTTGAGTTGGATGATGCTATTTCAACACCAAGTGGAAAGTACGCATGAGATGTCGACCGAATGATGAATCGGGAAGGTGAAATACATACGTGGACACAATTGAACCAGTAAATGAGCAATACAAAAAATCAGATGAAAACCCCCCTATAGATATTTTGTATGTTCTAGAATTACATATTTAGTATAGCGATTGTTATCTCCTATATTTACTTACGCCAAGACAGTCATGTATTCAGAAACTTCTTTTAGCCTTAGAGGTTTCTCATGATATTTAAGGAAACTATAATACCCACAAGAAAAACATACATATATTTGAAGGCCATCTGAATGGCAACAATTTATCTACAAAGACATGCATTTAAAAAAAAAAATCCCTGCTCGAGAAAGACATGATCTAACCAAAGAAGAAATGTCTAAAAAAACTAACATAAGTTTGGCTGTGATATATGCTTCAGATTTTCAATAAGTGGAAATTGCACGCTAAAGATAAAATTACATAACAAAAATGACTTAGTATTAATTTTTTTCTTGTGCTATAACATGATAATTTGATCACATATAATAAAAACGGTAGTGCTTAATACCATATGTAAAGAGAATGTATTGTAATTGCAAAAGAAGTTAAAAAGTTTAGTATAAATATAAATAATATTTACACATTGAACACCTACAACATGCACACGAACAATAGGAAATCTCGATAAAAAATAATGCGTGTTAACCACGAAGAATAGGGCATTTGCGCTCATAGGTAGAGCAAATCACGGGGGTTCTACGAGTCTCGTGAGCCAATTTTAGCAGTAAAGTTCTTAGGACATGTTGTGAAACCGGCGCTAGCCAGTCAAGCTCTACGCATGACGCGCCGGTGGTCCCCTAGCAGCTAACCAAAGTAGAATCTAGCCATGCCACGTCGTCATGGTCCGCTCATGGCTCAAGAGTGACTTCTACAATGTGACCGACCAGTAACTTTTTCTACGTGTGACATAAACAGCTGTCAAATACGGGGTATTGTGGGATACCAACGACTGCTCCTCCCCATTTCCCTCTCCGGTCACACACCAGCCAACGTAGCTGCTCTTAACATCATACCCGATTCTTCTAAGAAACACAAAAATGTTGTACATAATGCACCATTGTGTCTAGACTAGATAATGGAGAGAGGCACAAACAACCAGATCCAGTTACTAGTTCAGTGGCTTATGGAGGGAATGAGGGGCTATGCTGCCTACCACGCTCATGGGCCCACATGCATATGGCGTCCTACGGTAAACCAACACGACATTAGTTCGACCCACACCCAACCCAAGCTAGGTCGGGCCATCACGCAACCTAGCATCCAAGCACCGGCGGCATGTGTTTGATTGTGTGCTTAATATCATGTGTCATAGAGAAGTTTAAATTGCACGCCGCTCACGTTAATTTTTTGAAAAATTTCAGAATTAAAAGTTACGAAGTCCAGACAATGTTTGGGAGTTCTCAAGCTAGAGTAAAATACATGGTTTGTCTATGGACTTGACTTCGGGGTTCAAATCGGTTATTGTACTAGAGAATACCGTTTTAACGGTAATAGAAGATGGTTAGCGTGGTCAGAGATGGTCACTTGTGTCGGAAGTTGTTTGTATTTGTCGATGTGGCACTAGCGGGACCCACTTGTTAGGACACATAACAAATACCTTAAAGGCCCACACGCAAGAGGGGCTTATGTGCAAAAGTGTCATCCACTACATTAGGCGGAACACCGACGTGGAAATCGTCTCTCCTTTCTATCAAATCCCTAATTGAATAATACCCTCCGCTCTGGAACCCTAGGACGACACTACCGACTTTGTTGCTGCCAAGCCCGTGAAGTTTCGTCGGAGCTCTGTCGCCATGACAAGGGCAAGCTCGAGCGAATGTGCGCACCTCTGTCGAGTCCCTTCATTGCTTTCATCCTCTGTCCCGACGGCGGTAGGACGGTGAAGCGGCTCGTGTCAGGGACGGTGGAGCACAACGGTTGGACATTCTACAAGTGCTAAAAGCATGGGGTAGGTCTATGAGCTCAAATGTAGTTCTCTGTTTGGAGAAATTTTGAGATTTTTTGTTGAATAGTAACAGTTGTCTATGGCTCAAATCTTTCTCAAAGAACTTATTATGGTCTCTGTTTGGTGTGAAGTGACACACGGTTGTGATTTCTAGCATTGGGAATTAGAGTATGTTGGTTCTTTTGCTGACCACATTTACCTGCGAGGAGATGTTGTTGAAGCACCAGGATTGGATGAGGATATGAGGGAGGAGCTAAATTTTACGAAGGTTGAATGGGCAGTAGTAACATGAGGAGGAGCAGCATCATCTAAGGAAGAGATGTTGATGAAGAACATGAGTTCATTGGTAGATGTAGTGAGAAACCTGGTGTTTCATCTAAAGATCCTACGTGGGCTAGTTTGTTTGTTGTGTGGGGTGGTTAGTCTGGAAAAAAAGATACTAGTTTGTTCTTAGGATGATCTACTTTGCTTGTAGTTAGTCTAGTTTGCTAGTCTAGTTTGTAATGACTTGTTATGATCTTTGTTAGTCATTTTGGTCTATAATGAACAATGCAAGTATGTGGTATGATCTATGCTAGTATATGTTATGTAATGACCAAGCCTTTGAAGATATGCAATGATTGTTGCTTCCAAAATGCACTTGGTTTTATATGTGTGATATATGCATTGAGTTCTCAAGTTCTGAAGATAACACATGACATACATATGAGACTGGTTAACCTGGCATTTTTTGGATGCAAAGGTGTCTAGGAACATTAGTATGCACAAACAGAGGAACAAAGGAAATAAGGCAACATCATCTAGCTCAAACACATGAGCATTAACCTGGCTTTTTCGAAATGTTCTGGCACAGGTCACACGTTGACACTAGTGCTCCAACTAGCATGTGGTGCACTTTCAAAATGATCTAAACCTAGGAATATGACAATGACCAAAAGGATATAAACCTGACAAGTTTGACACTGATCATAAGGTTCCAAACCTTGCATATAGCTCAAAGTCAAACATATGAGTAGTACACATGTCTTAGACAAAGAAAAAGAAAACCCATCATTCTTTTTTGGGACACCTGAACTCATCAAACATGCTCACATTCTTTGCATTTTGATAGGCAAAAGCATCTTCATCATCCACTATATCACTGATATATGCAGCTCTTGATGTAGATCTTGGTCAAGCTTCTTGTCCAGCAGTTGATGCATCTCTTTGTGGAGTTCTCTCTACAACTATTTGCTCTGATGGTAGTTTCTTCTCAGCAAGTTTATTTTCAGCATTTTCTGTATTTCTCTTCTCATCTATCTACTTCTTTGTACCTGCAATAATCTTTCTAGTCTCAGCTCTAGCGTGCTTGCTGATTTCATCTTCTTCTTTCCTCTTCTCCCGCTTTGCTGCAAGTTCTAAATCTCTTGCTTGTGCTTCCTTAGTATTCTTGTCTCTTTTGTTTTTTAAGGTCAAGTCAACGGAGTAATTCCCACGAAAGAAGGCCCAAAAAGAATAAGGTGGCCCAAGGCCAGAAAACCAAGGCCTGCAGGCTGCAGCCGCTGCCACAGCTTCCCACTGAGCACCGGCCACAAGCGGAAAGCGCCCGCATCGGCATGCATCTCGCCGCCGACTACCCCAATCGCGGCGGCGGCCGCCTCGGCCTCGGGCCCCTCGCGACCGCGGTGCTCCGTACCGAGAACCGTCGCCGTGCAATCGCAGGCGGTGCCGTCCTCGCCTCGGCGCTGCTGCTCGTGGCCACGCCACGCCTCCGCCACTCCCCGGCGCTCCACCTCTTCGCCGACATGCGCAACCTCCTCGGCGTGCCCAACACCCTCAACGTTCTCACGGCCTATCCACTTCTCCTTGCCGGAGTACCAGGACTCGTCCTCTGCCTCTTCGGCAGCGGATGCTTTGGCATCAGGTGCGCCGTGCCGTTTCCCCTTTCTCGCACCCCTTATGTTCGCTGAAATGTCTAGCTTAAAAACTGAAGAAGTGCATACTTTTTTTTTGTGTGATATGCGTCATTTGCAGGACTTTATTAACCATTTCTTAAATTATGGGAAGCGTAACCAAATTATCAAACTTGCAGTAACAAACGCTGAACAATATAATGAAGGAGGCACATCTAATCAATTATGCTTGAAAACCTTAAAAGAAAGAGTTCTTACCTGTCTTATATAAGTTCGTTTTTAATAGATGACACTCGAGAAATGAGAATATTGTTGAAAGGGATGGCCATGATTCACCACAGCTCTGATAAGGCTTCAGTTCCACCAACTAAGAATTTAAATTAATGCTCAAGTTAAATGAGAGTATCACCGATCCATTGAAAATGGAAGTGTTTTCCTGTTATGTTAGAAAATTCACTATTTCTTCCTAGCTATTGCTAGATTTCTTGTTGAGGTGCATCAACTTTAAGAATCCTCAGTCATGCAATATACGGTTAAGATGTGTGCGTATGCGATCTTCCTGTTTGCAAAAATCTGTCATTTAGTGCACAACTAATCATCATTTGACTTGCTTTCATACTATCACTATCAAAAGAACAAGTCAGAATAAAAATGATAGCGTGCTCATTGCATTGGGTTAAGTTTCACAGAAGACAAATTTGTAGCTAAGATTTTTCTGTTCAAATAACCTTGTGTTCTCGTGTTCTGTTGAACAATGTCAAATGACTTGTACTGGTGTTTGATAAAATATATGTCACTTTGTGGATATTATGTAGCTTAAGGTGGGAGGCCTTGGGATGGTTCCTCTTCTATGCTGGGAATGTAGGAGCAGCATTTGGCTCAGCTTACTATCACCTCAAGCCAGATGATGACCGGTTAATTTGGGACAGGTTGCCGGTATTCTAAACGTTTCCTCTTTCTGCCCTTCTGCTGTTTACGAATTATCATTAGTTGGTATTTTTGGTGTACTTATGGAGCGAGTTTGTTGATAATTTAACGTCTTAATTACATAGTTTAGACTCAAATGGCAATTACTGTTTTATGTAATTCCTTTTCAAAAAATGCAGTTAGCCTACTTATACGTTAAATCCAAGCATTGACCATACATGAAAAATGTCTATATCTGGGTTTTCAGGTGAATTTTTTCTGAATGTTCTGTTCATTCATAAACCAATGGGATCAATGAGTTTTGACTAACCTTTGTGGAGATGAATGCTTACTGGATGCTCTCGCAATGCAGATGATGATGTCAGCCTCCTCACTTTTGTCTATATTAGTAATTGAAAGAGTTGATGAGAGGGCTGGGTTATCTTGTTTGATCTCGCTCATGTCTCTCTTACTGGTGAGCACTGCATGTGAAAGGTACAAGTGCCCACTCGTTGACGTTTTTTGTTTAATTTTGGTGTCAATTAGATTCTGAAAAGGTATCCTATTTAATGTGTTGTCTGGCTTGTTGCAGGGTTCTTGATGATATGCGTCTGTGGGTAGTTTTAAACTTGGTTCCTTGTGTTGTGATTCCTGCAATGCTTTTCTTGTTCCCGCCAAAGTATACACACTCAAGATTTTGGTTTCTTGCTACAGGTAACAGTGATTTCTCTAATGCATTGAGATTTTTAAACATTAAGAAACTCTTATTTGATTGACATCTTGGTGCAGGCTTTTACCTTCTGGCAAGATTCGAAGGCCTTGCTGACAGAAAGGTTTACAGTGTGAATAGATACTTCATTAGCGGTCATTCCTTGGAGCACCTTTGCTTTGCCATGGTTACCTTGATACTTACTGTGATGTTAGCCTTCAGAAATATTAAAATCGCCAGGTACCAATTTAACCAATGTTCATCAGATTTAGACTCTTTGAAGAGCTGCATTCTTGAGTCATTCTGGTCAGTTTTATTTGGTAAATTGTTAGGATCTGTTACTTGCTAAGGTGGTTGGTCCTCTCTAAAGTAGATAGTAATAACTTGTAAGTGCATATTGAGAAATGCCTCTGTAGTTATAACTCTAGCTATAAGCCTCTGATTAATGTACAATTCTTCATCGTCTCCACAGGGACTCGTGACTATCACCATACCGTTGCTGATTGTAACACCATATGTTCAGAAGAGACCCTACAGTGTCCGGAAGCACCTGAAGAAACATAGATAGCTAATCTACCCCTCTTTTTTTCTCATTGTTTGGGTGCCCTGTGCTCGTACTTCCTTGAAGTGTTCCAGATTGCTGGTGGCATAGACGGGCTGTGACATTATCTGATATACGGGTGTTCATGTTGTGATAATTGTTTGTCCTTTGAGGTTGTTAACTTGAAGATAGAAGACATATATTGGACCACTAGATCGCAATGTATAAAGATTCCATCGATTCATATGATTTTCCTAGATAACATTTTTTCATATAATGCCATTTTAGTGCGGGAGAGATCTCTGTCTTTACTAAGACCCATTGGCTAGCTCTGTTGATTAGACAAGAGGACTGTGACTTGTAAAGATTTGGGTCTGTCTATGTCTCAAATCCATTGAGATTTTCTTAAGCCTCAACCGATTCAGAAAAATGTAGCTTCAATTTAGTGAAAGTGATCTAGCAAAACCGTAAAGAATTTGTGTGCAGATTATGGTTTATAAAGATTTCAGCTGTCACACAGCCGTCGCTCATTATCTTGCAAAAAGACACTCTGCGATTTGCTCTTTTTTTTTTTTTGCGATTTGCTCTGTTGATTACTCCAGTACAGTTTTATATAGGGCGAGAGGGTTAAACTGCTCTGGCAGGTGGGCCCAACAGTAGATGTACTGTCGCATTGGAGCAACCGTCTCTCGTCCATGCAGCCCGCAGCGCCGCCGCCTCCTATCCACCGTCGCCGGCGGCGACGAACCAATCGACCACCTCCCGCCGACTGTCACGACCCCGGAGATGACCAAGCAACTAAACTACAGAATCGGACAGGATATATGCTGGAAACTAAGGGTAATTGCTAAAGAACAGATAAAAGGTAGACATCTAGGTAAGAACAGGAAGAACTGATAAAGATGTTTTGAGTTTTGATATTGTCGTGCCACCCAAAACCCACCTCTTGGCTTTATATACTAGCCAAGAGTCACGACCAATGCTTGTTCGTTATTACAAAGCTTAAGCATGCTTAGTGCTTTAAATGATAGTTTAGGAGGGGAAAGTTGCCCTGAAGGGGGAACTTTCAATCTGGAACGTCGATGTCGCATCTTGTGGTTCTCCTCGCAAGGCAGTACCTGACAATACCCCCTGCCGAAGACAATACTTCAAGGATTGAAAGCAGGAAAAGCAGCACAGATGAACTTGACATCTTCCCAAGTGGCTTCATCAGCTGTCAAGTTCTCCCAGTGAATTAACCATTGGTCCACAGGGATATCATAATCACCTGTTGATCTGGGAATTTGCCTGACCTGCAAGACTTTGGCTGGAGCTGTCTTGATCTTCCCTTCAGCAGTAAGAACTGGAAGTAGAGGATTTGGAACCGCATTCGGACCAATATGCTTTTTCAGCTGATTGACATGAAATGTATCATGCAGCTTAGTACCCTCAAGAAACTGTAGTTTATAAGCTACATTTCCTACCTTCTGGATTACTCGAAATGGCCCATAGTATTTGGATGTCAGCTTCAGTGCATTGCGCAGACCTAATGCTGCTTCACGATATGGTTGCATCTTCAGGTATACAAGATCACCCACTAGGAACTGTCTGTCACTTCTTTTCAGATCAGCAAACTTTTTCATTCTGTTCTGGGCCTTTTGGAGATTATCTTGTAGTACTTTCATCATCTCTTGTTGTTCCTGAAGAGTTACTGCAGTTTCCATGTTTAATTCTGGAGAAATCAGCACTTCGCCAATTTGGGGAGGAGAATATCCATAGAGTGCCTGAAATGGAGACTGTTTAATAGATGAATGGTATGGTGTTATACCACCACTCAGCCATTGGCAGCCAATCCATCCACTTCTTGGGTTCCCTGAAAGCCATTGCTCTGAGGTACTGTTCGAGACACTGGTTAACACGCTCCGTTTGACCATCTGACTGGGGGTGGTAAGCAGTGCTCAATTTCAATTTCACATCCAGGGCAGTAAAGAGTTCCTGCCAGAATTTACTGGTAAATATTCTATCTCGATCTGAGACTATAGCTTGAGGCAGTCCATGCAGCTTGTGTATATTATCCATGAAGACTTTAGCTACTTGAGCAGTAGTGAATGGATGGGCTAATGCTATAAAGTGAGCATACTTTGTAAGGCGATCAACTATCACCAGAATGACATCTTTGCCTCTTGATTTAGGTAGTCCTTCAATGAAGTCGAGACTAATTTCAGACCATTTTACTTTGGGGATATTCAGTGGGTCTAGCAGACCAGGGTAATGCACATGTTCACCCTTAGACAGTTGGCACACTGGACATTGTGAGACCTTATTTGCAATGAATTGCTTCATGTGTGGCCAGAAGAATACTTGCTTCAGTCTATGTAATGTTACTTTCTGTCCTGAATGGTCACCAAGTGGAGAAGAGTGGAAAGCTTCGAACAAGGTATCACACAGCTCTGAATTTTCCCCAATGACCAGTCTGTTCTTGTATCTCAGAATTCCAGAAGAAAGAGTATACTTGGTGTTACTGGCAGGATTAATTGCTAATTCTTGCCTCAGTTGCTGACATTTAATATCTCCCTCATACGATTTCTCCACATCCTCCATCCATCTCGGTACCACAGCTGAGATAGCAAAACAAGAATCTTTATGATAGTGTTCCACTTTTCTAGATAAAGCATCAGCCACTTTATTTTCACTTCCCTTTCTGTATTCAATGCCATAGTCAAATTCCAGGAGCTTAAGCATAAGCTTATGTTGCACTCCTTCCAGTAGCCATTGACTTGTTAAATACTTTAAGCTTTGCTGGTCTGTTTTGATTAGCAGTTTATTGCCCAACAAATAATGTCTCCACTTGCGAAGAGCTTCCAAAATTGCCATGGCTTCCTTTTCATAAATGGACTTTGCTTGTGCTTGCACTCCCAAGTCTTGCTAAAGTATGCCAGTGGCCTGCCCTTCTGCATTAAAACTGCTCCCAATCCCACACCAGATGCATCAGTTTCCAGTACAAATGGTAAGGTAAAATCTGGTAGAGCTAGCACTGGGGGTGTCGACATTACTTCCTTCAGTTTACTGAATGCTTTGTCTTGTTCAGGACCCCAGATAAATCCAGATTTCTTCAATGCTTCATGCAAAGGTTTGCAGATCATAGCATACCCTTTAATAAATCTGCGGTAGTACCCCGCTGCTCCCAGAATTCCTCTCAGTTGTGTTGCATTTGTTGGTGTTGCCCAGTTAACAATGTCCTTAATTTTTGCTGGATCTGTTTGAACACCTTCAGCTGTAATTATGTGACCCAGATACTCTACCTGAGAAGTAGCAAACTGGCACTTGGATAGCTTTGCTTTAAGCTGATTGTCCTGAAGCAGTTGCATGACCACTGTCAGATGTTGAGCATGTTCTTCAATGTTTTAACTATAAACCAGTATATCATCGAAGAATACCAATACAAACTTCCTCAGTTGTTTAGCAAACACTTCATTCATGAGCTCTTGAAATGTGGCAGGTGCGTTGGTTAAACCAAACGGCATTACCAAGTACTCATAATGACCAGAGTGTGTTCGAAAGGCTGTTTTGCTAATATCATCTGGGTGCATTCTAATTTGATGATAACCTGACCTGAGGTCCAGTTTAGAAAACACAGTTGCTCCCTGTAACTCATCAAGAAGATCCTCTATTACAGGTATGGGGTACTTGTTTTTGATTGTTTGCTCATTTACTTGCCTGAAATCAGTGCAAAGCCTCCAAGTCATATCTCTTTTAGTTACAGCCAATGCTGGTGAAGAATAAGGACTGTGGCTATATCTGATCACATTATTGGCCAGCATTTCCTTGATCATTTCTTCTACCACTGTTTTTTGCTTGTGTGGCATACGATAAGGCCTTATGTTAGGAGGAACCGAACCCTCCTTCAATGGTATCCTGTGATCACAAGCACGCTTGGGTGGCAATCCAGTTGGTATTGCAAACACTTCTTGAAATTGCTGCAAGATTTCTTGAATTATCAGAGGTGTTTTCTTGTGATCCTCTTTGTTGGTATCTTCATCATTTGTCACCTGATATAGTTGAATCATGTATCCACTAGCTCCTTTCTTAAGCAATTTGTGACACTGCCTTGATGTGATGGTTTGGGTCTTGTTAGCTTGCAGATGATCATAGAAGGTGTGCTGCACTCCTTCTTTCATAATCGATAGGGTGCGAGCTTCCCAGTCAAAAACAGTGGGGTTGTACTGCTTCAGCCATGAAACTCCCAGAACTATATCATATCCTTTCAGTGCCAGCACTCTGAAATCACTTGTAAATTTTATTTTCTGGATCGAAAACTGACAATCAGGAATTATTGCCTCTGAAATAAGTGTACCACCCCCTGCAACTGTAACTTTACGAGCTGGTGTCACTCTAGTTGGAAGGTTCAGTTTAATAGCAAAGTTCTGGTCAATAAAAGTATTTGAGCAGCCAGAGTCCACTAGTGCTATTGCTTGAACACCACCTATTGTTACCCTCAAGGATAAGGTGTCGTCAGTTGGGAAACCATTTAAGGCTGTTTCTGAAATTGACATATACACTCCTGCTGCTTTGTCAGGCTGAGGTTCAGCTGCTTTATCAGGCTGAGGTTCAGGTGCTTTGTTTAACAGCTGATCAGGCTCTTGCTGTTGCTGCACCATTTCTTCTAATTCATCATCAGAATACCCTTGTAACTGCAACGCATGAAGCAAACTTTTCATTTCTGGACATTTGTGACCAAGAAACCACATTTCTGGGCAGTACCAACATTTTCTTTCTTTTGGTTTTTCCCCAACGACTCTAGGTCTAGGTTCTCTTGCAGCTACATTTCTGTTCTGCTGAGCCACAATACCAGGTCTATTTGCTATGATGTTGACCGGTTTTCTGTTGTTGCACAGATGTGATTGCTCTTGTTTCCTAGCAAACCAGTATGCTTCTCTCAGTGATGCAGGCTTGTGACATTTTGTATCATGCTTAATAGCATCCTTCAGACCACTTAAAAAGCGCAAGAGAAAGAAATCCTCCTGAAGATAGCTACGATCACGCTTCATTGTTGTCATCCAGTACTCAAACTGATCAATGTACTTATCAACAGAGCTTGTTTGTATCAAATGCTGGCACATCTCCATAGATTCATCAGCACCAGGACTTGGAAACCTCTCACAGAGTAAGTGACAGAAATGCTGCTAGCTAGTTGTTTGCAAGCTACACCCAGAATTATGAAGCCAAGTTTTTGCTTTGCCTCTGATGTGTGCATTGGCCCATCTAATCTTGTTCTCTGCAGGGATTCCAGCCAGCTCGAAACACACCTTCACATTCAAGCAGCCATTCTGCAGCTTTTTCACCAGAGAATATAGGTAATTCAATGCTTGGAGTTCTAATTTGAGGTTCCATCTGCTGAATACCATAACCCTGCTGTCTATAATCAGACAATCGCTGGTTTGGTCTCTCCTGCGACTGTCTGTTCTCTGCATTTCTGTTTGTCTGCATTCCAGCCAGCACTGTAGGTTGTGGTTGGGAATAGGTATATTGTGGTGGATTCATCATGTGCTGCTGAAACTGTTGTGGCTGGTATGGAAATTGCTGTAAAGGTGGATAATTGTTTTGGTAAAATGGTTGTGGTTGTGGAAAGGCTGGTTGGTACATATGTGTGTGGGTAAATGGGTTTGTTTGTGAGTGTATATGGTTCATATTGGCTAAAAGGTTGGAATTTGGTGAATAGGACGAAGAAGCCTGGTTTGGTGAAGGGATATTGGTGAATCTTGGTTGCGGAAGCTGGTTGGGATGGGGCTGACGAGGTGTATTGTGGGCAGAATTTGGTGTTTCGATCTCGAATATGGGGCTGAGGCTGTGGTGGGATGTGTGTGGTTGTTGCTGTGGCTGCTGGGGCGTTGACCAATTTGAGCCCCTGCTTGTTGGCGGAAGCAATTGCTGCGATGGATCTGAAGCAGTGGAGTTCATCACCAATTGAGCTACCATCTCAGTAAGATTATTGATGTTACCGTGGATTTCGTCGACCGACTGCTGCTGTCGATCTAGTCGCTTGGTGATGTTGAGGACCTCCCTTGGCAGACGATGAGCGATTTCTTCCTCCGCTCGAGCCTGTTCCTCGGCTGCCGCCAAGATCGCTGCGTCTTCATCAGCTTTATCCAGCGCCCCCTGCGATCTCGTCCTGACCGGCATGGTGAAGAAGGCGCCTCCTTTAGCGCGAATTATACCGCGACTAGAGGCCTCCGCTCCGGATCTGACACAGGGCGGGGATTTTTCACTCGAATCGATTGAATCAAGCAACCCGATAGGAAAAAAATTTGGTGGCGAAAACCTAGCTCTGGTTACCAATTGTCACGACCCCGGAGATGACCAAGCAACTAAACTACAGAATCGGACAGGATATATGCTGGAAACTAAGGGTAATTGCTAAAGAACAGATAAAAGGTAGACATCTAGGTAAGAACATGAAGAACTGATAAAGATGTTTTGAGTTTTGATATTGTCGTGCCACCAACACCCACC
>CAMZMU010000103.1:18063533-18186020 GCA_947311845.1 Poa pratensis
ATTGCTAATTCTTGCCTCAGTTGCTGACATTTAATATCTCCCTCATACGATTTCTCCACATCCTCCATCCATCTCGGTACCACAGCTGAGATAGCAAAACAAGAATCTTTATGATAGTGTTCCACTTTTCTAGATAAAGCATCAGCCACTTTATTTTCACTTCCCTTTCTGTATTCAATGCCATAGTCAAATTCCAGGAGCTTAAGCATAAGCTTATGTTGCACTCCTTCCAGTAGCCATTGACTTGTTAAATACTTTAAGCTTTGCTGGTCTGTTTTGATTAGCAGTTTATTGCCCAACAAATAATGTCTCCACTTGCGAAGAGCTTCCAAAATTGCCATGGCTTCCTTTTCATAAATGGACTTTGCTTGTGCTTGCACTCCCAGAGTCTTGCTAAAGTATGCCAGTGGCCTGCCCTTCTGCATTAAAACTGCTCCCAATCCCACACCAGATGCATCAGTTTCCAGTACAAATGGTAAGGTAAAATCTGGTAGAGCTAGCACTGGGGTGTCGACATTACTTCCTTCAGTTTACTGAATGCTTTGTCTTGTTCAGGACCCCAGATAAATCCAGATTTCTTCAATGCTTCATGCAAAGGTTTGCAGATCATAGCATACCTTTAATAAATCTGCGGTAGTACCCCGCTCCCAGAATTCCTCTCAGTTGTGTTGCATTTGTTGGTGTTGCCCAGTTAACAATGTCCTTAATTTTTGCTGGATCTGTTTGAACACCTTCAGCTGTAATTATGTGACCCAGATACTCTACCTGAGAAGTAGCAAACTGGCACTTGGATAGCTTTGCTTTAAGCTGATTGTCCTGAAGCAGTTGCATGACCACTGTCAGATGTTGAGCATGTTCTTCAATGTTTTAACTATAAACCAGTATATCATCGAAGAATACCAATACAAACTTCCTCAGTTGTTAGCAAACACTTCATTCATGAGCTCTTGAAATGTGGCAGGTGCGTTGGTTAAACCAAACGGCATTACCAAGTACTCAATGACCAGAGTGTGTTCGAAAGGCTGTTTTGCTAATATCATCTGGGTGCATTCTAATTTGATGATAACCTGACCTGAGGTCCAGTTTAGAAAACACAGTTGCTCCCTGTAACTCATCAAGAAGATCCTCTATTACAGGTATGGGGTACTTGTTTTTGATTGTTTGCTCATTTACTTGCCTGAAATCAGTGCAAAGCCTCCAAGTCATATCTTTTAGTTACAGCCAATGCTGGTGAAGAATAAGGACTGTGGCTATATCTGATCACATTATTGGCCAGCATTTCCTTGATCATTTCTTCTACCACTGTTTTTTGCTTGTGTGGCATACGATAAGGCCTTATGTTAGGAGGAACCGAACCCTCCTTCAATGGTATCCTGTGATCACAAGCACGCTTGGGTGGCAATCCAGTTGGTATTGCAAACACTTCTTGAAATTGCTGCAAGATTTCTTGAATTATCAGAGGTGTTTTCTTGTGATCCTCTTTGTTGGTATCTTCATTGTCACCTGATATAGTTGAATCATGTATCCACTAGCTCCTTTCTTAAGCAATTTGTGACACTGCCTTGATGTGATGGTTTGGGTCTTGTTAGCTTGCAGATGATCATAGAAGGTGTGCTGCACTCCTTCTTTCATAATCGATAGGGTGCGAGCTTCCCAGTCAAAAACAGTGGGGTTGTACTGCTTCAGCCATGAAACTCCCAGAACTATATCATATCCTTTCAGTGCCAGCACTCTGAAATCACTTGTAAATTTTATTTTCTGGATCGAAAACTGACAATCAGGAATTATTGCCTCTGAAATAAGTGTACCACCCCCTGCAACTGTAACTTTACGAGCTGGTGTCACTCTAGTTGGAAGGTTCAGTTTAATAGCAAAGTTCTGGTCAATAAAGTATTTGAGCAGCCAGAGTCCACTAGTGCTATTGCTTGAACACCACCTATTGTTACCCTCAAGGATAAGGTGTCGTCAGTTGGGAAACCATTTAAGGCTGTTTCTGAAATTGACATATACACTCCTGCTGCTTTGTCAGGCTGAGGTTCAGCTGCTTTATCAGGCTGAGGTTCAGGTGCTTTGTTTAACAGCTGATCAGGCTCTTGCTGTTGCTGCACCATTTCTTCTAATTCATCATCAGAATACCCTTGTAACTGCAACGCATGAAGCAAACTTTTCATTTCTGGACATTTGTGACCAAGAAACCACATTTCTGGGCAGTACCAACATTTTCTTTTTTTGGTTTTTCCCCAACGACTCTAGGTCTAGGTTCTCTTGCAGCTACATTTCTGTTCTGCTGAGCCACAATACCAGGTCTATTTGCTATGATGTTGACCGGTTTTCTGTTGTTGCACAGATGTGATTGCTCTTGTTTCCTAGCAAACCAGTATGCTTCTCTCAGTGATGCAGGCTTGTGACATTTTGTATCATGCTTAATAGCATCCTTCAGACCACTTAAAAAGCGCAAGAGAAAGAAATCCTCCTGAAGATAGCTACGATCACGCTTCATTGTTGTCATCCAGTACTCAAACTGATCAATGTACTTATCAACAGAGCTTGTTTGTATCAAATGCTGGCACATCTCCATAGATTCATCAGCACCAGGACTTGGAAACCTCTCACAGAGTAAGTGACAGAAATGCTGCTAGCTAGTTGTTTGCAAGCTACACCCAGAATTATGAAGCCAAGTTTTTGCTTTGCCTCTGATGTGTGCATTGGCCCATCTAATCTTGTTCTCTGCAGGGATTCCAGCCAGCTCGAACACACCTTCACATTCAAGCAGCCATTCTGCAGCTTTTTCACCAGAGAATATAGGTAATTCAATGCTTGGAGTTCTAATTTGAGGTTCCATCTGCTGAATACCATAACCCTGCTGTCTATAATCAGACAATCGCTGGTTTGGTCTCTCCTGCGACTGTCTGTTCTCTGCATTTCTGTTTGTCTGCATTCCAGCCAGCACTGTAGGTTGTGGTTGGGAATAGGTATATTGTGGTGGATTCATCATGTGCTGCTGAAACTGTTGTGGCTGGTATGGAAATTGCTGTAAAGGTGGATAATTGTTTTGGTAAAATGGTTGTGGTTGTGGAAAGGCTGGTTGGTACATATGTGTGTGGGTAAATGGGTTTGTTTGTGAGTGTATATGGTTCATATTGGCTAAAAGGTTGGGAATTTGGTGAATAGGACGAAGAAGCCTGGTTTGGTGAAGGGATATTGGTGAATCTTGGTTGCGGAAGCTGGTTGGGATGGGGCTGACGAGGTGTATTGTGGGCAGAATTTGGTGTTTCGATCTCGAATATGGGGCTGAGGCTGTGGTGGGATGTGTGTGGTTGTTGCTGTGGCTGCTGGGGCGTTGACCAATTTGAGCCCCTGCTTGTTGGCGGAAGCAATTGCTGCGATGGATCTGAAGCAGTGGAGTTCATCACCAATTGAGCTACCATCTCAGTAAGATTATTGATGTTACCGTGGATTTCGTCGACCGACTGCTGCTGTCGATCTAGTCGCTTGGTGATGTTGAGGACCTCCCTTGGCAGACGATGAGCGATTTCTTCCTCCGCTCGAGCCTGTTCCTCGGCTGCCGCCAAGATCGCTGCGTCTTCATCAGCTTTATCCAGCGCCCCCTGCGATCTCGTCCTGACCGGCATGGTGAAGAAGGCGCCTCCTTTAGCGCGAATTATACCGCGACTAGAGGCCTCCGCTCCGGATCTGACACAGGGCGGGGATTTTTCACTCGAATCGATTGAATCAAGCAACCCGATAGGAAAAAATTTGGTGGCGAAAACCTAGCTCTGGTTACCAATTGTCACGACCCCGGAGATGACCAAGCAACTAAACTACAGAATCGGACAGGATATGCTGGAAACTAAGGGTAATTGCTAAAGAACAGATAAAAGGTAGACATCTAGGTAAGAACATGAAGAACTGATAAAGATGTTTTGAGTTTTGATATTGTCGTGCCACCCAACACCCACCTCTTGGCTTTATATACTAGCCAAGAGTCACGACCAATGCTTGTTCGTTATTACAAAGCTTAAGCATGCTTAGTGCTTTAAATGATAGTTTAGGAGGGGAAAGTTGCCCTGAAGGGGGAACTTTCAATCTGGAACGTCGATGTCGCATCTTGTGGTTCTCCTCGCAAGGCAGTACCTGACACCGACCACCTGCGCGGTCGCATGGAACCACCTTCTCCGCGCCCACATCTGCCGCTCCTGTCCGGAACTCGCCCTCGCGCTCTACCGCCGCATGCGCGCGCTCTCCCCCGCGCTCCCCAACTCCTACACCCTCCCTCTCGCCCACCGCGGGGCCTCCTCCCCGGGAACCGCCTCCGCCGTCCACGCCCACGCCCTCCACCTCGGCCTCCACGCCCACCCCGACGTCGTCGGCCAGCTCCTCGCCGCCTACGCCAGACACGGCCGCGCAGCCGAGGCCCGCCACGTGTTCGACGCAATGCCGGCGAGGAGGACCACCATGTCCTGGAACACCCTCATCTCCGCGTACTCGGTCTCCTGCGATCCCGACAGCGCAATGGCCGCGTTCGCGCGCATGGCCGCCGGCGCACACGAGGCGCCCCCCGACGCCGTGACGTGGACGACGCTGCTCTCGGCGCATGCGAGGTGCGGGAGGCACCAGGTGGTTCTCGAACTGTTCACAGAAATGCACGGGAGCGGGTGCGAAGGGAACGCCGAGTCCGTGGCCGTGGCGCTCTCGGCATGCCCTTACGCCGGCGACCTCGGACTGGAGAAAGGGAGGGCGATACATGGCTATGGCGTGGCGAAGGGTGTCGTGCGTGGCTACTTGTTCGTCACCAACTCACTGGTGTGCATGTACGGCAAGCTGGGGGAGATGCAGGATGCCCGGAAGGTTTTCCGGGACGCCGGGGTGAAGAACACCGTGACATGGAACGCCCTCATCAGCAGCTACGCTGCGGCTGGGATGTGCGACGAAGCGTTTGACGGGCTTGTCCAGATGGAACAGCACGGGGGCATGGTTGCGCCCAATGTGGTGAGCTGGAGCGCTGTCATTGGCGGGTTCGCATCCTCTGGCGACAATGACCGGGCGTTGGAGCTATTCCGGCAAATGCAACGGCTAGGGCTTTCGCCGAACGTGGTGACCTTAGCTACCGTCCTCTCAGCCTGCGCCGAGATACTGGCATTGCGGATGGGTTGAGAGGTTCATGGCCACGTTATCAGGTCCATGCTCGACGGGCACTCGCTGGTCGAGAACGGACTCATCAACATGTACGCAAAGTGCGGGAGAGTCGCCGCTGCGCGCAAGGTGTTCGACGGCATGAAGATCAGGGACCTGGTCTCCTGGAACTCGATGCTGGCCGGCTACGGGATGCACGGCCTATGCGACGACGCCCTTGCAGTGTTCGCAGACATGGCCAGAGCCAAGGTTGCGCCTGACGGTGTCACCTTCGTCGCCGTCCTATCGTCGTGCAGCCACTCGGGGCGTGTCTTGGAGGGCCGCCGCCTGTTCGATCAGATGCAGCTGGAGCACAAGATTCCCCCGTCCACGGAGCACTACACGTGCATGGTCGACCTCCTGGGGCGCGCCGGCTTGCTCAAGGACGCGTCGGAGCTCATCGAGACGATGCCGATGGAAGCCGACCTGTGCGTTTGGGGAGCGCTGCTCAACTCGTGCAGGATCCATGGGGACGCCGCCATGGCCGAAGCCACCATAGCGAAGGTTCTGCGGACCGACGGCGGCGCGGAGAACACCGGCAACCACACGCTGATCACCAACCTGTACGCGGCGTGCGGGATGTGGGACGAGTCCAAGAGGGTGAGGGTGATGACGAGGGAGGCCGGGTTGAGGAAGAACCCGGGGCAGAGCTGGGTTGAGGTGGAGGACGAGGTGTTCGCCTTCGTGGCCGGGAGTGTGCCGCCGTCGTTGCCCGGAGCTGAGGAGGTATTCGGGGTGCTCGACCATCTGTATCAGGAAATGGAAGACGAGAGACACGATGGCATTGCACACATTCGATTGGATTGGGTCGAGCCGGATGCAGTACATTGGGAAAAAAAAGACTGTAGGACATTTTGGTCCAGAAAATTATGACGGGTGGGCCCAAAACGTATAAAGAGGAAAAATTGGAAATTGGAGATTTTCTCTGAATGTCATTCAAAGGTGTGTTATGTACCTTCTTTTCAGCTCTGAAAAATTTGTGCGGCTTCTCTCTCGGCAGCTTTTCCAAATTCCAAATTTGGTGTTCCCGAATTTGCTTTTCCAAATTTGGTGGACACTGGCCCGAGTCGCTTCTGTTTACTCGAATCTGTGCTCTTATTTACGTACCAGTGCCACCGCCTACTCCATCAAGCGGTCACGGCCCAGACCTCGACCCACTCGCCGCCGTTAGGAAACTATTTAACTGTAGATAGGTGGAAATTTCTGGATTTGGTTTGTGATTTTCTGTGGAGTTGTTTGAAAGGATTTAACAGATTGGAGAATAACTAGATACATACATCGAAGATTACATATTCCGCTGTACCTGAGTTAGTTATGCATGTTGGCTGATGAAACAGCTGAACTGATTTCATGGGCATTACCAATATGCCTGATGGTAACTTTGTAGCTTCTTCTTCCATGTGCTTCAGGTCACAAGTGCAACAAAGTAGATGGCAGCAAACCAGCAGAACCATTACTGAATCTTTTACAGAATTCTGACAAGGTATGATCATCAACTATAATCTTTCTGTTTGGTTTTTGTTTATAGGCACATGCTAAACATTTATTTCTGTGACCGAGAAGATTGTGATGCGCATGCTTCATTTCAGGGAGGAGGCTATATTTTTGAGTTTGACAATGTTGGTAACCGTGATTTGTGTCGCGACTTTGTAGGTAATGCTCATTAAATCTATCTACTTGATAGTATATCATTTTTAATCAGATTTAGGTTTAGCAAGCTGTTACATATAAAATAGATATCACATATTGAACAGATACATCATCTGGGAACTGATTATTCTTTTCATATTGAGTATTATGTGTTTTTCAAATATTACTTTGGTTCTTCTCACTTCGATCAGTATTCTGATTTTGAGTCTTGCCTCTAGTCTATACACTTAGTGCCAAAAGAACATATATAAAACTGATGACATTGTCTTTTCAGCTAGGGTTATTTCCAAACATCAAGGTACGGTGCCTCCTAGAACAAATGTGCCTCCAAAATTAGTTGCGTCAACTGGTCCAGAAGAACTCAGCTCTGATGAAATGGAACGGCAGATGAAATTGCTGCGAGAAGACAGGTAATATCCTTATTTCAAACATCGCCACGTGTCTCTTCTGCTGATAGCAACCTGAGGTAGTGGTCATAATTTAATGCTAAACCGCAACAGTCTGCGCTGCCTTCCTGAGCTCTTGCGTGTTTGTGTTTTTCAGTTTTTCGGATTCTAAGATTAACTTCTCTTGAAGTACACGTTTGTCTTAATTAATTTTAGTTAGCTAAATATGACATTAGAGCGTCCCCTTTTACTAGTATTTACTTCCCTGTTTCATCAGCTTTGATGCAGACATGCGCCACATCACATAATGAAGCTGGTGGAATAGCTGCTAGATTGAAAATGGTGTGTTCAACTGTAAATAGCCAAAATACTGTGAGGATTCAAATGTTTTCAGCTATCTATCTGTTATGTGGATGTCATTCAGATATATTTCTTCAATAGTTAACATCAGAAGCTTGTTCATGCTTCCAGGGTGATAAGTATAACTATGGATTGACCTTTAATCTTCATATGCTGTTTTAACAGAGAATGGTCCAGACAGATTTGCAAACTATCATAGCCAACCAAAAATACAATTAGTTTGTATTATTCACCTTTTTTGTCTCATGGAGCCCTTTTCTATCCAGTGAACTGCAGAAGTTACATAAGAATTTTGTTGTTTGCAATATTCTGCAAGAGTCTGAATTTTGGGCAATGAGAAAGGTAAAAAATGTACATAGATACAGTTCTGCTTGTTTTGTGTTACATTTGTGTCTTATTTATTCAGTTTGAATCCAGTACTTATTTAAGTCATTCTGCAGAATTTACTTGATGATGAAGCAAACAAAGCATCAAAACAAAAGCCAGGTTTCAAAAGTGCGATGGCAGCTAATGTTAGGCCATCAGCTGATGGAGAGGTATGCTAATGGGTCTTTAATCGTGGCGAGCCCATAAATATGGTATATTATCATAGCTTCTGTGATGCATGGTTGTATCAGATATTGACTTAAGCAGATACTGACTTTGCGAATGCTGGTGATCTTAATTTATCTAATAATCTAAAAGTCGATATTTTCTTCTATATATTTGTTCAAAATTAGTAAGCTTTGAATTTTGACCAAATCTATAGGCCTTCTATTTGGGAACTGAGGTAATACGTCTATGTGATCTTTGGCCGACAAGCAAGGTTACTATCAGTATGACTACAGAGATGGTCCATGAGGTACATTCTTTCTACTTTGATCACGATTCACCATCTAAATGCAGGTCTGCCTGCTAGCATCATATGTTGTTCTTTTAACTGTCATAGGTGCAGCTATGCTTCATCCAAATGCAGGTCTGCCTGCGGGCGTCATTTACTATTTTTTCAACTGTCATAAGTGCAATGATACGATTTGAGGAAAAAGCTATGTCTACTTTGCTGGAAATGGAATTTCAACAATTCTGTTGTTTGTCTAGCTATACCGGATCAAAACCCGGGCCAGCGGCTACTCAAAAGCCTTCTTGCATGTAGGATTCTGGGCCATCCAAGCTATGGTCAGTATTGGCCTCTCTAGGCTATCGTATCAGGCATTGCAACCACGTTGTGGCCATAGTTTCCTGGGTTGCAGCTCACCCCAGCGATCCACGGCGCTGGATTGAGCCTTCTGTTCATCGCCTCATGGGTCGCCTGTGATCTTGTTCTCCACCAGGACATCGTTGGTCAGTTCTCATGGCCCTGTGCAATAGGAAGAGAGGGAAGAGAGGCAGATTCAGAGAAAGTGAGCTAGCCCTAGCAGTTGATGTCTCGTTATGTTGTTGTGACCCCACTTATATTTTTCGTCGTTGCTGTCATGGCCCGCCGTTTCTATTCCCCCTTGTAGTTATTCTTGGCATCGGATGTGGAAAACATGAGTGATGGTGGGAGAGTAGGAGAGGTAGCCGGCAGGGAGCAAGGAGGGAGAGGCGGTGCTAGGATGGGGACTACGAAAGTGGGGAGGGGAAGTGAGAACACTACCCCCTTTTGACCTGGACGTTTATCCCCTTTCCCGTATACGTTTAAAATCATATCATGTATTATCTGACTTTTTGGGTCATCGACCCGGATAATTAGCTCCCGAAGAACACTACCCCTTTTGACCTGGACGTTTAGCTGCTCGTGAAGCCATGCTGTTGTGACCCTATTTCTGAACCTGGTCGAACAGATTCCCTGTAACGATGGTCCTTGTCATAAACCGGTATTATTCTGCTCGTTGGGCTGGGCTACATCTGCTCAATAGTACTAGTGTACCTGGCATGCAGTATTAACCATGTAAATGCTAAACTAAAAACAAAATCATTCGATGTTGTAATACTTAAAAGTCCTGAACAAATCAGTTGTGCTGAACATGATATATTTGTCGGATGTTTTGCAGATTTTTGTGGAAAAGCCAGCCGTGCATCGGGCATTCTTAGATTATGTCCCAATGAAGGTAAGATGGTGCATATTTGTATGGACATGGTGTTTTGGCTCATAGGACCATCTAGGCTCATTATTAAAAAAGACAAAAGCGGTGATAAAAAATGACTTTTTACTAGACATGTTTTTGTCTTTTTTACACAGCGCACAAAAAATGTCTTTTTTTGACGAAATTTTGTGTGCCTTCATAAGATGTCTATATGTACACCCGAATTTATTTTTGGAATTTTTTGACACTGCGAAATATGTTTTTCATAATAGGAGCATCTAGTCCCACAAGTCAAAATGGATTTCCGATATTTGTATATACTATTGTCATGCGCCTTAGCATAGGAAGTGTGGGATTAAGTTGGAGTTAATTTAGATTATATCTGTGTCAGCATAAAGTGGATCTGGATTCTCATGATGCTTTCTTTTTCCTTCCATCTCTCGTGGAACTATATCCCAAAAGTTATCAGAAGAGGACTTTTGGAAAAAATACTTTAGAGCAGAGTATCTACTTAGGACAAAAGATACTTTAAGGGCAAAAGCTGAGGCTGCGGGAGATGAGGAATTAGCCATGTTCCTAAAAGATGATGATATACTTGCGAAGGAGGCAAATCTCAAGGTATAATTTTACCTTTTTTATTGTTGTAATCCTGCATATTTTGTAATGCATTTTTCTTTGAGATTCTCCCTTCTTTTTACTGATTCAGTTTTTGGTTACAGATAAAAAAAGTTGATCCAACACTAGACTTGTTCTTAAAAGATGACTACCTCCATCTCGTGGTGTGTTTGTATTCTTGCTACTGTTTTTGCTATGTTTACAACTTCACAAAGACAAGTGTTTATTTGTCTCTCATGATGAACAAGTTTATCTTCTATTTTGATCATAATCTCATGAAGTGCTTATCCTATCTTGAAAGTGTTCACATCAATATTCTTTTGGGAATGTAGGATCATGGGATTCTCCATGATGGCAGCGGAGAGATAACTGATACTGATTGTGAATTGGCTAGGAGAACACTTTCTCAGGATCTGAATCGTCATGCTGCTGTTGTTCTTGAGGGGAGATCAACAGGTAGAAGTTTTTACTCAACTCAAAAGTTTTCGTGCTGTTTCTTTTGAAAAGAATTGTACTGAAGTTATTGGTCAAGCATGCTGTTACTATTACGAGATGATACTGAGCCCAGGTATTTGGATATGCGAAGTTGCTAGCAGCCTAACAGTTCTTCTGCGACACACCTTTTTCCCTGGCTTCCTGTTCATCTGAATGATGTATCTGGCTCTAATTTTTAACTAACCAAGTCCTAAAAAATAACGCGCTGACAGTCGTACAAATCAAGTCCTATACTGCCGGTTTGTTGCAAACTTTAACGTTGTAGCACTTGTTGTGTGTTGGTATACTTTCCCCTTCACATCAGAGGAATTCCAGCTTTAAGATGCATGTTCTTGCTCTGCATTTGCTTAGTAGTTGTTAATATTAACGCATTATATGCTTTCAGTCCGTAAAGTGATTATATTATTTTGTGCGTCTTTTTGCAGATATCAAATCAACTGATACGAAGACTGTTGCTGAAGCATTTGCAAGGTCCAGGATGTCATGTCAAGCTTCATGCGCTGACCACTATTCCAAAAGACCGATCTGATGGAAAGGGAGGGCAATCCACTTATACACTCAACACCCCTCCTCACATGTGACGGTCACAGACAGGTCAACATGTGTAAACTCAGAGGTAGGCGCATGAAGAGAAAGGGGCCTTGTACGTGGAAGGAGGGGGCATCAGCAATTTTAGGAAAATTGCGCGCCACACAAGACTCGAACTCGAGACCTTGGCTCTGATACCATGTCAAGCTTCATGCGCTGACCACTATTCCAAAAGACCGATCTGATGGAAAGGGAGGGCAATCCACTTATACACTCAACACCCCTCCTCACATGTGACGGTCACAGACAGGTCAACATGTGTAAACTCAGAGGTAGGCGCATGAAGAGAAAGGGGCCTTGTACGTGGAAGGAGGGGGCATCAGCAATTTTAGGAAAATTGCGCGCCACACAGGACTCGAACTCGAGACCTTGGCTCTGATACCATGTCAAGCTTCATGCGCTGACCACTATTCCAAAAGACCGATCTGATGGAAAGGGAGGGCAATCCACTTATACACTCAACACAGGAAAGGTTAGAAATTCATATCGCAGTGTTTGCGACTTATCTCACCCTAGTTCCTTGTTAAGCTGATGAGTTATAAACCGCAGAACCACCTTCTAGTTCTGTTGCTGATGATGCTAGTCATGAGAGATTGGTTAAGGTGGCCCGCACGACTGAGATAGACGACCTGCAAGTTCCAAGAAGTCTACTATATGAACCACTTTGTATAAAGGTAAAGTTGGTTCATATGTCTTATTAGTAGATATATGAACCACAATTATTTATTGCAAGGTTATGGATACTTATGCCTTGTCTTAATAGGATCCTCGAGAATATTTTAAATCTCACCAAGCAAATGCTCTGAGATCTTTAGATGGCAACAATGATTTAAGAAAGGCTCGTAGCTGCAGCCTGAGCACCGATGACGCATTCCGTCATTTGATGGATCAAATATCTTCTGTGAAATTGAACTGTCCGGTTGTTCAATCAGCTGTGGCTCTTAAGGTAAAGAGTTTTAGTTGAGACCTAATTCCAGTCTTCTATAGTCAGTTTTTGTGTGGCGGCCCTGCCCAAATGAGATTGAGTACTAATTTCAAAACAAAGTTTTGCGCATTGGTCTGTTACTCTTTCATTTCCGTTTTTTATCATTTGGTTACCTCATCCAATGTAGGTGAGTATTGTCTCCTCTGTACATAGATGGGATGGGATGGTGGTTCTTTGTATCAGTAGATATTTTATTGAAAATAATTTTCTCTTACAAATCTGGTGAAGAATAATGCCATAGAACAAACCAATCAGTTCTGGGAGCACATTAGTAGTCCTAGAACTCTACACGGTCCAAACCCTTATACTAAGGCATGCGTTGGTATCACTAAATTGACGTTGGTGTAACTATTTATATCTTACTTACACCTTGTTTGGTCCATAGTTTTGCATTTCCAAAAAGAAAAGAAAAAATATCTATTTTGCAAGGTGAACAAGTTTGTCTTCAGTTGTTTGGTTACAGCTCTTAATGTGTACGATCTATTCACCCTTCTTTAACAACTCTTCATTTCATCAACATCCCAATACTCCCAAGTTTTCATGCACAAACACAAGGTCTGTATGATGTTGTATTGCTTTTAACGTGGCATCTCTATTCTTAAGCTATGAAATTGCATGAGCAAGAAAAACCTAACTACCTACATGGTATGGTCCTAGGTGCTTAATGAATTGAATGAAGGAATTTCACGTTCACGGAGGCTTAGTCTTAAGAATCCCCAAGACAGTCTCCTTGGTCGTCTTCCGCGCCGAACACGAGATGAACTAATGGATGTGAGATGCTATGCCTTTATTTACTTTTTATGCAGAACCTGTACTATACTTTCAATTTGTTTTAATTTATTTATTTTCCAAACTTTTTTCAAGAAAACACACAAGACCTTTGCGTTTCATTTCATTGAAAAGATGGAGTTTGAGTTACAATCCTCCTAGGAGGCAAGTTACATGAAAGCTTGTAAGCTTGGAGTTCTAGAATATTTATTCTCCAAACTTATCTGAATGTACCTTTATTTGTTTATTTATGTATATTTTGTCCGACCATTCTAAAATCTTCTCCCACTGTACTTGAAAGGTTTTTTGTACCATTGTATTGATGGAGTTTCTTGCAAATCATCTATTTTTTAGCATTGGACGGCTATCCAAGAGTTGCTGCGCCAATTTTGGTCATCGTACCCAATAACAACCGTGGCCCTTTATACTAAGGTGTAATGTCACTCATATCTTATCTGCACTATATTTTGTGACCAACGGGTTGTAATTCAGTGGAAGCTAGTAAAAGTAGCGTAGTGGCTGGCTAACTTTTGGTTAATAAATGGTCACAGAAATGTTGTTTTCCTGCTTCAAGAATGAAAAGAACATCATTGCACATTATAAGCGCCATATAACTAATACTAATGCATATAAAAATAAGCATTTTAATGATGTAGTTTGATGTGTTACCAAGATGGTTGTCTGTTTTCTCACCATCAGTAATTATAGTAGCAAGTGCAGTGTCTTACTGTCATGAACTCATGACCAAAGCGAAATTTGACCACCACTAGGTTATTATTATTGTATTTTGGTTATCAAATGTTATATTAACAAGCCAGTTTGTTGTTAGCTTTTCTCATGCTGCATTAATTCGGTTAAGAAAACCAATTATTTGAAAAATATTACTAGATTTTTAATATTGTGCTATTCATTTCAGTATTGGTATAGACGGTGTAACAGCAATTCAAGAATGCCCAGATTTACCTCTTTTTATTCCCAATATGGTTATGCCACTAATTATAGATAGCCTAGCTACTACCTGGTAGGACTGCAATATATGGTATCCTTTCTTTCTAACATCAATCGCTTAGATGTTTACGTACCTGTTCCATAGGTTCAAAGGGTTATGGATGCAATGACACAGATATATCAGAAGCTGCAGGTAAATCTTCGACGGCACAGTTGATATTTGGAATCTAATTATAACTTGGTCTACTGAAACTGCTTATATATTTATGCATCATTCTGGAATTATTTCCCCTGTTGCTGAAAGATTGTTGGTGCGAATCCGCCTACTTGGAATGATGCACCTTGTGTGTACTCTTTGCACGTGCAGGATATAAAAGAATCAGCACAGCCTGATGTAAGACATGATGTATCTCGACTCGTAAAGCCCATGACCCAGGTTCATACCGTTCCTTGCTGTATTTCATTACCATCCGCTAAGACTATCCTTTGAACTTCATTTTGATGAACCGAGCAAACTATCCACCTTTTTTCCTTTTTCATAAATTAACTGGTCTGGAAGCATTTCTGTAGTTGCATTTTCAAAAACTGAGGCAAAAGCTTTGCCTATTTCATTACTAAAGCAGAGGATGGCGATGGGTAGGATATGGGGCGGGTACACCAATACCATACCCATACCCGTGTAGTCAATGGGTACAAAATTCTACCCATACCCGTACCCGCGGGTATGAAACTTTACCCGTACCCATACCCGGCGGATACCCATACCCATTGGGTACCCAACGGGTAGATCAAATAGTACACAAGTTACTTGAAATTTTACATTCATCGGTAAATTTTTTGATAAAAGAAAAAAACATTTATCTCAACTCAATAACATATATTTGAGTACGTGACCATTATGTCAACTCAAATTGGCAAGTGATTACACCTTCACATAGATTTACAAACTTACGAGAATAAATGTTGGACCTCCACGGATAAGGTATATAAACGGGTAGGGTATGGGTATACGAGGTTATACCCGTACCCTACCCACGACTTAAACGGGTGGGTACCCTACCCATGCGGGTACGGTACCCGCGGATACCCGTACCCATGGGTAAAATTGCCATCCTTAAAAGTACGCTTCTCAGAACAAAAGTTTTGAATGCTTTTATTCGATGTTCTTTCGTGGTCATATCACCTAGTACTAATCAAACTGCTGCTACTGCCTGCTATGGATTCCTTAAAATGCATAAATCACCAAGGTATTTTTCATGACTCCATTTTTCTTCAACACTTTATAGCAACCTGATTATATATAATTTCCAGGCGCTGGATGCTGCGTTCAACTTTCGACCATGATCTAGACCAGCAGCAGACTTCAAAGGCTGGGAACAACCCCCAACGGGTTTTGAGCAGAGAACTTCACCCATGAGGATTTAACCCGAGCTCGAGGGCTGCCACGCCTCTGAGCTCTAGCAGGCAGTGCTCTCCCGGTACTCAAGAGACACTCCTGGAGGCTTGATTTTTGCCCTGTATTTTTGTTTACACGTTCAACCAAAATCTTCAGCATGTGTTTCTGAAACAAAAAAAGCAGCTTGCCTAAACATGAATGTCTTTCGAGGGCTTATGCCGGTGTGTGATAAAGGAACACATGGTCATTTTTTAAATAACGTAACAAGAACTTACGTACATTGTGGCAGTGACATGTGCGGTATGCACATTCAGCAACAAAAAAAATTGGAACAAGAAAAAACTTAGCGAGAATCGTATGTCCAGTTGAGATGCAAAGGTGTTCAGAGCCGATCTTGTGACCCGAAGATGAGCGCGACGGTTCTGCAGATCTCGGAGGGCTCTGCCATGGCACCGTTGCCGTAGTCCCCGCAGGCCAGGCGCTTTGTCACCGGAGGGATGAGGGAGACGCCGAGTCGGCGAGCACGTCGAGGTGGCGCCTGGTGAAGGGGCTGTCCCACATGAAGGTGTTCATGGCCGGCGCGACGTAGATGGGCTTGCCGTAGTCCCACGCCCGCACCACGCACGTCAGCAGGTTGTCGCACAGCCCGCCGGCGATCTGACGGAGCCGGCAAAGTTTTCATCAGACCGATGATAGAGAGAGAAAAAATGTCAAGATCAGAACAGTCACGGAACGCTGAACATATAGCTAGGGTGTTCACACACACCTTGGCCAAGGTGTTGGCCGAGAGCGGCGCGATGACCATGGCGTCGGCCCACTTGCGCAGCTCGATGTGCAGCACCTCGTCCCCGATCTTCCCCCAGGCGGACCACTCGTCGGCGTCGGTGAGGAGGGCGACGCCGCTCGGGAAGGACGCCCGGTCGATGAAGTGCAGGGACGACGCCGTCGCCACCGCCCGCACGTCGGCCCACTCGGCGAGGCCACGGCAGAGGACCTCGAACTTGATCGCCGCGACGCTGCCCGATGCAGCCACCAGCACGCGGGGCCTCCGGCTCCGAGGCTGGGCGGCGGCGGCGTCCGGCGCAGTAGCCATCGTCGCGCTTGTGATGGCAGGCTCTCCGTGCTGAAAATGATGAAACGAAAAGGGGCGATTCTCGCTGATAACTGGTACTGATACAACCACTACCAGAGAAAGAGGAGAAGTAATTTGCATATTCGCCGAGTTAGCTGGAGAAACAAACAGCAGTGAATGGCGCCGGCTCCAGCGGTTCAGCGAACAAACATCACAGGCACCAACCAAGGGCAAAACACAATTTGAATCTTGCCAGTTTGAATTTTATTCCAAGCCATGAATCAGGAGGACAGGGTACAAGGGGGTCGACAAACGCGACCACACCGTCCAGGGTTTGATATGGACACACTGGTTCTCCAAGGAACAAATTCAGCGTTTCAGTTCCTATATAAAGTTCAGACCGACGATGACGGTGGTGTGGCCGCCTTGTCTGCCGTCTTGCTCCCCTACATGCTGTCCGAGATTGACCTCAGCTTACCGCCAGGCCACCAGAAGGCGGCGTCCTTCTTCTCCTCGGCCAGCAGCTCCTCGAATGTCATCTCGGGTTCCTCGGCTGCGAGGGCTTGTTCAAGGGCTTCCTTCTCCTTCGCATCGTCGGCCTCCATCTGCCATGGTGAAAGGTTTGGTGTTAGAATTTTAGTGCTTTATATCACAGGGCACAAGTGATTGCCAACAGAACACAAGTGTTTTACCCGTTTGTAGTGTACTGACAGCCGAAGCTGCTCTTGCAGATGATCGTAAATTGCGGCATCTTTGATTAGTCTTTCATATTCTACCTACAAACAACAATGCCCAAGGGTACAACAGGCATCAAAAGCTCAAGTCAGCATAACTTCACATCTTCAGCTGTCAACGGCACTGCTTAGCTGATGTTGTTATGGATGTTTTTTTTCTTTTCTCGAATGCCTCACCTGTTTAGATAGGCGAAGTTCATCATGTGAAGACCTGCAATTACGACTGTTGGAAACAGGGCCTTGTTTATTGTTAATTTTCTTCGGGCGTTCTCAGACCTTAGATCCACAAGTCGTCATTGAGAGTTTATAAACCATGGAGTAATGCATGTCTAAACTCTGATGGTAAAATGGTAAAACTGAATGAATGCAAATAGTAACATACTTCTGAAGCAGCTCATTCCTCGCATCTACAATACTGTCAAGGAACTCGCGAACCTGAAAAAACAAGGTAGAGAGCATACATCTTGGTAAGCACATGGTGAAGTTGATAGAAGGTATGAAGCCATGAAGATAGCAAAAGATATAGTGTACAGCTGCAAACTTGTTATGGACGAATCCTTTAATGCAGGTATGGCTGTGATATAAGAACTAGCCCTTACAAAAATTCAAGAGCACCAGAACTAGCTGCATCCCAAAACAGCAAAGGTGCTAAGTTTATGGTTGTAGTAGCTGCATTTGTTATTATTGTAGTCTATACCTACTTTATTTTTTTCTAACAATTTTCTTGGCAGATAATATATTAACAGTGCATCCCTAAAGCACTGATGTGTCAACTGAAGCAACATTTTGTGAGCATAAATGAGAATAATATTTACTTGATAACTTCTTTAAAAAAACTAATGAAAGGCACCAAATTTTCCTCATGGTTAACACAAAATATTGTGACAATTCAAACATCTGCATCCAGATCACTAACAAAATCATGCAAAAGAGAAAGTTCAGAACTACAGAATCATGTTTTAGATGAGGGGTCAATACTGCTTGCTTCATGCTACTGGTTATGGGTTTATTCTGCACCTAGCTGGTCAGGGGTGTCCAAGTAGAAAATCCACCCAACAACTAAGCAATATAAGGTAAATAGTTAATCATGTTCATCTGCTGATAAAGAAAGCACTAAACCCCTTAAATTATCATGAATCACTGACAGATGCACTCTACTATGCCACACTCGAATTGCACAACAACTCCAACCTGGTGCACAGTTTAGCATCATAAATGTTTCACAGAACCACCAAAAGTGCATATTCCATTTTTTGCATTATCCAAATACTCAAATCACACCAACCTCCCAACTAAAATCAAAGTAAACATCAATGGAAGTAAAGATGCATAACAGAACATAGAGGCAAATCATATCAACCTGGTCAAACCTGACACGCTTAGCATGAAAAAACCACTCATAATACTGCTCAGTGACGGTGATCCTTCGTTTCAGTGCACCGCTCAACAGGGAGAGTGGCAAACGTAGTTTTTCCGGACCCTCTTTCTCCTGAACAACCACTACCTTCTCTGTACCGTTCAAGCCCTTCTGCTTTTTCCTCGCCTTTCTTCTCTTCTTCCCACTGTTGCCAGCAAGTGGCGTCAATGGTTGGGATGATTGAGGAGGTGCTGAGGAATCGGGTTGTTGGCGGAGGAGCTGAAGAAACAGGATGACGCTGGTAGCAAGGAGGAGGACCAGAGCGACAGAAATCTCCATGGTTGTAGATTTGCGGCGGAAGGTTGGAACGAAGGCCTCGATGGCAAGAGTTTGCCACACGAGCCAGATCCAGATTTACTTTATTTCTAGTGGAGGGTTGGGGGGTATCGCTTTGCTTAAAACGTGTGTGAAAGAAAGATGGAGGATTTCATGTTCGATGTTTCATTTTGAAACTCATTTAAATTCTGTGAACCACCCAGGTCGACAGAATTACCAGTGGCACAAGTAGACTACTGAGTTGCAACACTAGTTCACAAAGAAAACATACATCAATACATGTCATTCTCAATCAGTCTATGTTCTAATCTCTTCTAGTTCTAGCTAATATAGCATTCAAAAACATGGAATCAGGTCTGATCTACTACAGGGTGGGAAGAGTGCACTTGCCCCATTACTCTTTTTCAGATCACAGATATGTACTGAGCTTTTGGGGGAAAATGTGCATTTTACAGTAAATGCCCCTCTCTAAACTATATCGAGGTTCATCAAAATGGAGAAAATGCCATTTGTAGTTTCAACTACATTCAAACTCTAACATACATAACTCCTCCAGATTTAGGAAGATAACATTATGCCCTTGAAATGGAATAGTTCCACATCCAAATGCTGGTACAACAAGGACATAATATACTCCAACAAAAACACCGGTTCCTGTGTTTTCACAATCCTCTGTTTTGCACATACAATCCTATCACACTCTTTGTATTTTTCTTATTCATGTGTTTTACAGTGGTGGCAAGTAATTGCTGCTGAAATTAGACCCATTTGCTTGGAGGGTTTGAATGTCATTTAGCGCCATCGCCATACTAAAATGCTTAGCAATTTGACTATCATTCGTTGCAACAATTCTCAAGTCGGAAGCATTTGGCAAAACCAAAAGCGTATGGCACCCAGTTACAGGTGAAGCATCAAGCATGCACCTACCTAGCAATTGAGCCCATTTGGACTTATGGAGGCATTGACTCGAGTACTACCAGCTTGTAATAACAACAAACACCAGTTGTACAGGCTAATGGGGCTCGCTGTTTTCACAGCTTCGTGCGGCACCAAACAAACGAATCCCCAAAAGTTTTTGCAGTAGTAGCACGCGAGGAAGCAAAGGATGCCGAGGAGTATTTTGCATTGCATGGGACGCACGCACAAACCTGGTCAATGGTGAGGCACTGGTCCTGGCTGGCCCGCGCGAGGTCGTCGTACCGCGCGGTGATCCGCCGCTGCAGCGGGCCGGCCACCGAGGCGAGCGGGAACCGCGGACGTCGCGGCAGCGCGTGGTCGTCGTCGCCCGCTGCCGCCGTCGCATCCCCGCCCTTCTCCTCCTGCTGCTTCCGCCTCGCCCTCCGCCGCGGCCTCTTCTCCTCCGCGGCCTCGTCCGGCGCGCGCGGCGCGAGCTCTGTGGCCGCCGGCTCGGAAGGCGTGAGCCGGGGCTCGCGCCGGCGGCGGCGGAGGCGGTGGAGGTGGAGGGCGAGGAAGATCGTGGCCGGCGGGGCGGCGAGGAGAACGAGGAGGAGGAGGAAGAGAGCTGCGAGGGCTAGCGGCAGGTCCATCGCCGGCGAGAGCTCGTCATCCCCAGCCGAAACCTCGGCGTCGACTCACACACAGACTCTCTCTCTCTTCTCTCTTCCTAGTTTACTTTTCTTCCGAGGGCGCGGTTTGCGAGGTGCGAAAGTGGGAAGCGTGCGGTGCGAGGAAATGAAATGGATGCTGCTTTGAAGTCTCCCCGCGGCAGAGCAGAGCGCCTGCTCGCCCCGCTCTTCGAGTGCTCTATAGCCTAGTGGTAGCCTCTCTCCAGCTGCAAAGAGAAGAGGGAGAGACCGAGAGATACGAGCGTCGAGCGGCGTGGCGTGGGTGTGCGCGCTCACGAGCCGCGAGGTGAGCAGTACGTGGTTGGACGCCAAGGATGAGCTGTGGTTTTTGCCTTTTCATGGATAACTCTAAAAGCCAAAATCAAACGAGAGGATTTGGTGCACCTCGGCACCAGCGTTTCTGGATTTGAATTTTTTTTAAATGGTACTTTTGATATTAAAAAAATCAAATTTTTTAAACATGAATACGTATATATGATACATATTTGTGCGAAGTTTCGGTTCAAAAGATGTTTTGTTTCAGGCTATAGAAAAATAACAAATTTGTGGCTATATAAAGTAGCAAAAGATCCCTATTTTGTCTCGTTTTTTTTTTGTAGCCTAAAATACAATGTATTTCTAAACGAAATTTGGTTCGAACGTAGATAATATGTATATGTACCCGTCTACTTTTTTCAGAATTTTTTAAATACAAAAGTGCGATTTTTGATTTTTTTTTAAAAATGGGATCACTCGTGCCCATGTGGCAAAACAAATTTTCATGACCAAACATCCTAGACTTGTGCTGATTAGTGATGTTCCTGCAATTCTAAGAGCATCATTTGTGTCTCGACGTCAATTGGTTTGGCCTTGGATTGCAATCGGCTCTCATTCTCCCCCCCCCCCCCCCCCCCCCAAACATCCCCCATCTGACGCTCTCTCTTCTCTCCACCTTGAGAGTCTCTCTGCCGCTACCGGATCCTCTCCCCATCTTCTTCGGTGGCCTAGCTGGCTAGAGGCGATGGGGGAAAGGAGATCGACTTGTACAAAATAGCATCTTTAGGTCTAGGGCTAGGGATTGGTCTGGAGTTCGGGCTCCATCCCAGTTTGGCGTCATCCGGTGGAGATTTGTTTGCCGAGGGACGCGGGGGTGTTTGGTGACTGTGGGTGGTGTTGTCCTGCTTGCAGTGCTCCAACTGATGGAGCTAGCAGCGAGCAGCGGCGCCTCCTTTCCCCCCACACACAAAAAAGCTCGATGTCCTTTCTTAGGAGGAAACTCGGGATATCTCCTTCTTCTTGCAGTCTCGGTGATGTCGAAGGCAGGTGGTGATGGGATTTTGCCTCGATCTGCCGTTATTTGGAGCTAGCTATCGAGGAAATTATGTGTTGCGTGATGTCTACGCACGCTTCTATTCTTGTAGACAGTGTTGGGCCTCGAAGTGCGGAGGTTTATAGAACAGCAGCAAGTTTCCCTTAAGTGAATCACCCAAGGTTTATCGAACTCAGGGAGGTAGAGGTCAAAGTTATCCCTCTCAAGCAAGCCTGCAATTAAGATACAAGAAGTCTCTTGTGTCCCCAACACACCCAATACACTTGTCAGGTGTATAGGTGCACTAGTTCGGCGAAGAGATATTAAAATGCAAGTGATATGGATGATTATAAGTGGTAATTGCAATCTGAAAAAAAATGGCAGCAAGCAAACATGAGACAAAATGAGAGTAAACGGTGTTTCAATGCTTGGAAATAAGGCCTAGGGATCATACTTTCACTAGTGGACACTCTCAACAATAATAATATAATTGAATACATAGATATTTCCTCTTCACTATGCTACTCTGAATTATTCTCTCGTTGGATAACGAACACCAATCCACTGCGTAGGGCTATAAAAGCACACCTTAAAGTCGCATTCCACATCTAGGGAACCCCCACACTGTCAACTTGAGCGCCCTAAATAGTACTAGACAAACACCGCAATTTCATAGAGACATCCAACACAAATAATAACTCATGATAAGTATTCCTGTAATCTTTAGCCTAAGAGCCACACACGGGGCGCACACTGTCAACTTCGCACCGTGGGACAAAGGTGACTCCGGAGATTACATTAATAAAACCACTTGAGTAGCATATAGGATAATGAAGAGTAACATCTATGGATTCAACTAGATTACAAAGCTCATGATCACATAAAGATCACACCATGGGAGAGAGAGATAAACCACATAGCTACCGGTAGAGCCCTCAGCCCCGAGGGAGAACTACTCCCACCTCATCATGGGAGGCAGCAACGACGGTGATGGAGGCGGTGGCGTCGATGGAGATGGCTCCGGGGGCAATTCCCCGTCCCGGCAAGGTGCCGAAACAGAGACTTCTGTCCCCCGAATTAGGGTTTTTGGTGGCGGCGGAGCTACGGAACTCTTCTGGAGAAATCGTCGATCCTTTTGTGACTTTTAGGTCAGGGGCAATATATAGTCCAAAGGGAGTCGCGAGGCGGTGCACGAGGAGGCGACACCACCCCTGGGCGCCGGTGGGCCCTTGGCCGCGCCGAGCCCACGTGTGGAGCCCTCGTGGCTCCACTTCGTCTCTCCTTCGGACTCCAGGTGTCTTCTGATAAAATAGGGGTCTCCGTAAATTTTCGCCCAATTCCGAGAATATTTCCAGACTAGCTTTTCTGGAATACAAAAACAGCAGAAAACAGGAACTGGCGCTTCGGCATCTTGTTAATAGGTTAGTCCCAAAAAATGTATAAAAGTGACATAAAGTAGATGCAAAACATGTAGCAATTGGTATAATATTAACATGGAACATCAAAAATTATAGATACGTTTGAGACGTATCATTGCGTAGAGTTAAAGATCCTTTGCAGCAGCTCCTACTAGTTTTTGTGGCAATGCAACACCTGGGAGTGCATCCTCTGGTTGTCGACCTTTCTGCACGAAGGGTGACCACTCCCCCTTGGTTGCTAGCGTCTAATTGTTGGCTCAAGGTCTCATTCAACCTAGAGATTCTGGGCCTTTGAAGGTCGTGTCTATATGGCTTCCCAAGACTTCACCACCAAGGCAAAGAAAGACGTGGCCATCAAGAGTTTCTATTCGGCTCCACTAAGCCATAATTCCTTTGTAACTGTAGATAATTGAATACCCACTGATATATCCATCCATTTATTGTAACACGTCGTAGCTGAGTATATAAAGCAAGGCCCGACAGATCATCGGTACAAGCTATCGGAGACATATACAATCATAGGAGGAGTAGGTCTTTACCTCTACAAAGAGGAGCCGAACCTGGGTAAACTTCTCGTGTCAATCTCGTTTCTAGAACCTCCACAACAATTATTGGATGTATGCCCAAAAGGCAATGATTGTTATACATCTGATTCATAATTATGATTCATTTCTATGCTATAACTGTTGTGGCTCCTGAATGTGAGATTCAGAGGAAAGCTCACACGTAGTAAACATAAACAGTTAACATATACTCTGGTCTTATCAATGGATCAATTTGTTGAATGCAAGATGACTGTGCTTTCCTGGTCATGGACATTGTTTATGTCAGCATCAATGGATGGCATATTGTAGTGGAACAATATGGCTGGGTAGACCCAAGTTGTTGGTATGCTAAGAGATTCCGATAAAGTGTCTTTTGTCCTTAGTCACATATCACAGTAAGGTTATTACATGACATGTCCTTAAACCATGTGGTTATTATGGTTGTGCATACACGAAGTGTTACTTTGGTACTGTCAATCATCACATCCTTAATTGGGTGATCAAAACGGTAGTCACTGGGTAATTCCAAAGGTGTGCATATACCTTAATGTTCCAATATGGGAAATTACTCCTCTGTTAAAAGAGATACTTCCTGGGCCCACTCGGTATGAGAGATATCCAATATGTTCTGCAGACAATGCATGACGAAGTTTCATCGTGTGGGATATCGTAATACGGGAACGAGTAAAATGATACTTGCCAATTAACAAGATAGACAAAGATATAATGAATCAAGTATTGATTCATAGGAAATATCAGTGGATCTATATCTGGTAAAGTTCAGTATCGCGAGTAATGGGAATGATATATAAATAGCCAATAGTTCACCAAAGTATTCTTCGTATAATAGTGGGAGTCAATATGGACGTCCATGGTCCGATGCTGATTATTTATCGGAGAAGAAGTTTCTCCGATCACGTCCACTTGTTATCGAACCTATAGGGTCACACGATTAAACTAGGACTGGTTTGTTGTGTTCAATGGTTAGTCTGCAACGACGAGAGAGTATCACCGGAATAGTGTTTCTACGTGATCGATATATCTAATATATATCTGAGAGATAAAATATGTAGACATTGGATGTCTCGGGTTAATAGGAAGAGATTCTATTACCACCGGATTTATTCTGAGGGTTTATATAAGAGGGAAATATTTGTCCGGAGAATTTTGTATGCGGACACTAGTTGTCCCAGATCATATAAATAGGTTTATATATAAGTACTTAATTCCGGAATTTTCTTGTAAAAGGAAATATTCATTATGGGAATTAATTAGACAAAATATAAATAAAGAAAAATTCAAAAAAATATTAAAAGGCAAAAGGTCCACAATGGGGGCTGCCACATGAGCCCTAGAGACCCACATGGCAGCTGCACCACCCTAGGGTGGTGGTGGGCCGACGCTAGGGGGAGGCGCCCCCCTCCCACTCGAGTGGGCCCCACAGCCCATGAAGGGGGACCGGCCGACGGCTAGGGTTTGGGGGTGGGACCCCAACCTAGGTTGGTTCGGACCCGGTAGGGCCCACCCTTGGCGCGGCGGCGGTGAAGGAGGTTTGCCCCTCCTCCAAGCCTCCCCTCCCTTTGGCCTCCTATATAACCCCCACCACCCCTCCTTTTGGAGACACACAAGTTTAGATCTTTGTCTAAAAGGGTAGAGGCGTCCTCTCTAGTTGGAGGTGTTCTCTCCGATTAGACTTAGATCTAATCTCTCTCCCTCTCCTTCTCATGGGTTGAGATCTTCACCTTCATATACACCAATAGTTGCTAAGCGCTGGACAGCGAAGCTCTGCTGAACCAGTTCCGGCGTACGTGTGGGAACCCTCGGAGGGGTGAGACGTTGGACTACCGATGTTTGACCCTCGCTCTGTCGGAACTAGAAGGTTGAGCTAAGGAGGAGTTGGCAACATTATCTCCACCAGGCTTGGTCGAGAGAATCTTCCACAGGCTTCATCGACTACGTCATCAACATCTCTTCCGCTTCAACGGTGTTGGTAACGTACTTTAGCTAGATCATTGAATTGTTGTTTTATATTGGTAGTTGTGTACTTAGTATGCTAGATGAAAAAATTTAAATTACCGTATACGCAACCCTACAACAACTCTCCCCCACTCTCTACGACATCGACCACGAGCTGCATGGCTACCCCTAGTAACACACATCGACAATTACGCACTCTCATCCAAGAGAAGAAAGATTTCAAGACTATGACTATGTCATAGTTCCTCGGAAGAATCCAAGGTCGCAACAATGTCCTCAATGAGAAGCAAAATCTTCACGATTCTCGATCTAGTTCTTCAAGAGGATCTAACAGTGCCCTCGAGGAGACGAAATGCACATCCTTATATGAAGAATCTGGAGATGAAGCAAGTGACGAATCAGACACGAAGGGCAATGTGGACTAGGACATGTCCGTTCTGGTCAAGCCTTCAATCACTTGAACAAAGTCAACATGTACCGGAAGCACAAGCCGCTAGTCTTAAAAAAACAAGTGGTGGGACATGCTACAACTGCGGTGAAACCAATTAATACACTGTCAATTGTCCTCAGAAGAATAATTACAAGGTTGCTAGGTAGAGAAGAAAGAAAGAAGACCTAAAAGGGACATGGATGACAAGAAGGAAAATAAAGAGAAGAAGTACACGAGGGAGCACCGCTCCAAGTCGAGGCACTTAGAGAAGGACAAGTACAAGGCTCGCGCCTACATTGGCCAAGAATGGGAGGCAAACTTGGATGCTTCATCATCAAGCTTCGAGTCTGATTCTTCATCATCGTCAAGTGGGGTTAATAAGATCAAGAAGATGCCCCCCCGCAAAAAAAAGATCAAGAAGATGGCGACCATCGTTGTTGCTTCACCAAGCATGACAAGGTCGATCTTCGACACCACCAACAACGAGGAACAGTGATACGTCTAAAACGTATCTATAATTTTTAATTGTTTCATGCCACTTTTATGCCTTTGACACTTGTTTTTATATTAAGTTTATGATTTATTTGGACTAACCTACTAATATTTGCAAAAGTGCATAATGTACTTGTTTTACACTTTGATGCCTAGAAATTATCAAAAATGCGAAAGGAAACCTTGTTGGAGTCGAATTGTGACTTTCCTGAAATCTGTATGCAAACTGTTTTAGGAGATTGTCACGGACGGGCCTGAATACAACGTCTTATGGATGGAAAAAGTCTAGTCGCGGAGGTTGTAGGAAATTTTCTCGGCATACTCCTGGACCTAAAATCCATCCAAATAGGAGTTCGGACGCTCCAGATATCCCCGTTTTACTGAAGATAAAATATCTGATTAAGGGAATCCGAAAGATTATGACGTGATTAACTCCAACTCTTTCCAAACTTGGAGGATTCGGCCAAGCCACGACTTTGGAGACTCATGGGGGCTGAGAGAAGACCCGTTCTAGAGGTGCCCAAGAGCCCTTAAATCAAAGGGGCAACCATCGGAGGGCCAAGGATGATCATCCCAACTTATATAAGGAGAGGAAACCCTAATTTTTACTTTTTTGAGGAGCCACCTATTGTCACGAATTTGCAGCCACCAAAGCCACGGTTTTGCCTCCCCCCCATGGACGTCATCTCCATGGGGAGGGCTCCCTACAGCACCAAGAAGCCATGGAGGAAGGGGGCTAAGGGGCGGTGCATCCCCTTGATGGTCGGCGGCGCAGGAGGAGCCCTCGCGCCACCGCCGGTCGCTGGCGCCGCCCTGCGCTCCTCGCTGCTCCCTTCTTCATCTCCATCTCCATGAAGTTACAGCAGTCCACTCATCCACAAACCTTTGTAATCCCCTATGTAAACACGGTGTTTTGATGTTACAATTGTTTCTAGATGATCTATACTATGTTTGCGTAGCTATATCCTTTTGTCCTATGGTTGAACGATTGAATATCTTTGGTTCGTTCGAGTTGTATGTCGATATGGTACAGTCCTTTGGTGCCCATTATATTTATGCGCGCATGGATCATCATCAGTGTCTGAATGTGAGATTCAGAGGAAAGCTCACACACACATGTAGTAAACTGAACAGTTAACCCATACCCCGGTCTTATGAAAGACCAATTCGTTGAATGCAAGATGACTGTGCTTTCCTGGTCATGGACGTTGTTTATGTCTGCTTCAATGGATGCCATATTGTTGGGAGAACAATATGGCTGGGTAGACCCAAGTTGTTGGTATGCTAAGAGATTCCATTAAAGTGTCTTTTGTCCTTAGTAACATATCACAGAAAGGTTATTATATGACATGTCCTTAGACCATGAGGTTATTAGGGTTGTGCATACACAAAATGTTGCTTTGGTATTGTCAATCATCACGACCTTAATTGGGTGATCAAAACGGCAGTCACTGGGTAATTCCGAAGGTATGCATATATCCAAATATTCCAAGATGGGAAATTACTCTCCTCTCTTAAAAGAGAGATACTTCCTGTGCCCACTCGGTATGAGAGATATCCAATATGTTCTGCAGACAATGCAGGATGAATTTTCATCATGTGGGATATCGTAATACGGGAACGAGTAAAAGGAAACTTGCTGGTTAACGAGATAGACAAAGATATAATGAATCAAGGATTGATTCATGGGAGATATCAATGGATCTATATCTCGGGCAAGGTTCATACCGTGAGTAATAGGAATGATATGTAAGTAACCAACACGTTCAACAGAGTATTCTTTGTATAACAGTGGGAGTTAATGTGGATGTCCATGGTCCCGATGTTGATTATTGATCATGAGAAGTTCCTCCGGATCATGTCCACTTGTTATCGAACCTGTAGAGTCACACACTTAAACTAGGGTTGGTTAGTTGTGTATATTGGTTGGTCTGGATAACGAGAGAGTATCACCGGAATGGTGTTTCTGCGTGATGGATATATCTAATATATATCAGAGAGATTAAATATGCAGACACTGGATGTCTCAGAGTAATAGGAAGAGTTTCTATTACTGTCGGATTTATTCCGAGGGTTTATAAGAGGGAAATATTTATCTGAAGATTTTTGTATGTGGACACGTGGTGTTCCGGATCATATAAATAGGTTTATATGATAAGTAATTAATTTCGGAAATTTTCTGTAAAAGGAAATATTCAATTGGGAATTAATTGGACAAAACATAAATAAATATTCAGAAAATATTATTAAAAAGAAATAAAAGGGAGCCCACCGAAAGGGGCTGCCCTAGGGGCCCACCAGGCAACCGCGCCTCCATGTGAGGCGGGTGGTCCAAAGCGCGCGTGTGTGTGTGGGGGGGGGGAGAGACTCCCCCTTGCCCGAAACCCTAATGGGCCATAGGCCCATGTAGGGGGGGGGGGGAGGATGGGGAGGACTCCGCCCCTAGGTCAGTTCGGACCAAGGGGAGTCCTCCCCTTGGTGCGGCGGCGGGTGGGGAGGGCTTGCCCCTCCCCCAAGCCTTCCTCCCCCTTGTCCACCTATATAAACCCCACCCCTTCTCCTTTTGAAGATACACAAGTTTCTCAAGTTTAGATTTTGTCTAAAAGGATTGAGGGGTCATCTCTAGTTTGGAGGGATCCTCTCAGATTAGACTACATCTAATCTCTCTCTCTCCTTCTCATGTGTTGAGATCTTCACCTTCATATACGCCAGTAGTCGCTTAGCGCCGGACAACGAAGCTCTGCTGAACCAGTCCCGACGTACGTGTGCAAACTCTCGGAGGGCTGAGGTGTTGGATTACCAACGCTTGACCCTTGCTCTGTCGGATCCAGAAGGTTGAGCTAAGGAGAAGTCGACAACATTCTCTCCACTAGGCTTGGTCAAGAGAATCTTCTACAGGCTTCATCGACAACGTCATCGACACTTCTTCCGCTTCAACGGTGTTGGTAACATACCCTGTCTAGATCTTCGGATCTTCGTATTCGCTTGTATCTTCAAAGTAGATCTTGGTAGTTGCGTAGCATGTTAGACGGAAAATTTTAATTTACCGCACACACAACGCTATAGTATATCCCTTATGACCTCATCCATCACCAAAGTAAAAAGATAAGGGCTCAAAGCTGACCCTTGATGCAGTCCTATTTTAATTGAAAAGTCATCGATGTCACCATCACTTGTTCGAACACTTGTGACAACATTATCATACATATCTTTAATGTGGGTAATGTACTTTGTTGGAACTTTGTGTTTCTCCAAGGCCCACCACATGACATTCCGTGGTATCTTATCATACGTCTTCTCCAAGTCAATGAACACCATATGAAGGTCCTTCTTTTGCCCCATATATCTCTCCATAAGTTGTCAGTACCAAGAAGATGGTTTCCATTCCATGGTAGACCTCCAGGCATGAAACAAAATTGATTTTTGGTCACGCTTGTCAATCTTATTAACCGGTGCTCATCTATAGTACTAAATACTAGTAATAAATAAAACATGAAAATAAACTAGTATTATTTAGTACTAGAGATATCAATATTTTTTTCTATAAAATCAATCAAATATAGCAAAATTTTGACTTCAGAATTTTAATATATCTGATAAAAACAAGAGATAAGTATTAGTTCACAACGAACAATTAGCATGACAATAGTGCATAGTTACTATGTAATAATTTGTATGTTTTTTTACATGATAAACTGTTAAGAAAGTGACAGTAACTTGACAATTTCTAATGAAAAAATATGAATTACTTTAGAAAATCTCGTCACAACAAAACCAACAATGAAAACATATCATCAATTAGGTACATGGTTTGAGTGATAAAAGTCTAAGACTACAATTTGGCACCACATTGTTGTCGGGGAATATCAAGAGCTTTAATTATATTTGCAAGAATTGGCAAATCCCGCTAACAATATTTTGCCATCCTAAACAAATAATATTAAAATCCACACAAAGCTCGGGTGTCAATGGCACTCATGATCTAAACGTCACATACTCGAGATCAGCATATCAGAATCATCAGGTCCACCCTGACATCAGCCATTTCTCTTGCACAGCCTGCATGATGCATACATACATGTTCCTGAACTCACTCAAACTTGCCGACATCCAAATATCATTCACCAATCTTTCGTCCAAGTCCAAACTTTCGATCGCATATGCTACAACCCATGCATGCTCATGTCCATCGCTGCTTCATTATAAGAACTTCTTTTCAAATCATACTATGGTCACTGCATTCCAAAACTACTCATCCCTTGGTGCGGCGGCGGGTGGGAGGGGGGGGGAGGGCTTGCCCCTCCCCCAAGCCTTCCTCCCCTTGTCCACCTATATAAACCCCACCCCTTCTCCTTTTGAAGATACACAAGTTTCTCAAGTTTAGATTTTGTCTAAAAGGATTGAGGGGCCATCTCTAGTTTGGAGCGATCCTCTCAGATTAGACTACATCTAATCTCTCTCTCTCCTTCTCATGTGTTGAGATCTTCACCTTCATATACGCCAGTGGTCGCTTAGCGCCGGACAACGAAGCTCTGCTGAACCAGTCCCGACGTACGTGTGCAAACTCTCGGAGGGCTGAGGTGTTGGATTACCAACGCTTGACCCTTGCTCTGTCGGATCCAGAAGGTTGAGCAGGAGAAGTCGACAACATTCTCTCCACTAGGCTTGGTCGAGAGAATCTTCTACAGGCTTCATCGACAACGTCATCGACACTTCTTCCGCTTCAACGGTGTTGGTAACATACCCTGTCTAGATCTTCGGATCTTCGTATTCGCTTGTATCTTCAAAGTAGATCTTGGTAGTTGCGTAGCATGTTAGACGGAAAATTTTAATTTACCGCACACACAACGCTATAGTATATCCCTTATGACCTCATCCATCACCAAAGTAAAAAGATAAGGGCTCAAAGCTGACCCTTGATGCAGTCCTATTTTAATTGAAAAGTCATCGATGTCACCATCACTTGTTCGAACACTTGTGACAACATTATCATACATATCTTTAATGTGGGTAATGTACTTTGTTGGAACTTTGTGTTTCTCCAAGGCCCACCACATGACATTCCATGGTATCTTATCATATGTCTTCTCCAAGTCAATGAACACCATATGAAGGTCCTTCTTTTGCCCCATATATCTCTCCATAAGTTGTCAGTACCAAGAAGATGGTTTCCATTCCATGGTAGACCTACAGGCATGAAACAAAATTGATTTTTGGTCACGCTTGTCAATCTTATTAACCGGTGCTCATCTATAGTACTAAATACTAGTAATAAATAAAACATGAAAATAAACTAGTATTATTTAGTACTAGAGATATCAATATTTTTTTCTATAAAATCAATCAAATATAGCAAAATTTTGACTTCAGAATTTTAATATATCTGATAAAAACAAGAGATAAGTATTAGTTCACAACGAACAATTAGCATGACAATAGTGCATAGTTACTATGTAATAATTTGTATGTTTTTTTACATGATAAACTGTTAAGAAAGTGACAGTAACTTGACAATTTCTAATGAAAAAATATGAATTACTTTAGAAAATCTCGTCACAACAAAACCAACAATGAAAACATATCATCAATTAGGTACACGGTTTGAGTGATAAAAGTCTAAGACTACAATTTGGCACCACATTGTTGTCGGGGAATATCAAGAGCTTTAATTATATTTGCAAGAATTGGCAAATCCCGCTAACAATATTTTGCCATCCTAAACAAATAATATTAAAATCCACACAAAGCTCGGGTGTCAATGGCACTCATGATCTAAACGTCACATACTCGAGATCAGCATATCAGAATCATCAGGTCCTCCCTGACATCAGCCATTTCTCTTGCACAGCCTGCATGATGCATACATACATGTTCCTGAGCTCACTCAAACTTGCCGACATCCAAATATCATTCACCAATCTTTCGTCCAAGTCCAAACTTTCGATCGCATATGCTACAACCCATGCATGCTCATGTCCATCGCTGCTTCATTATAAGAACTTCTTTTCAAATCATACTATGGTCACTGCATTCCAAAACTACTCATCACTTTGCGGGTTGCTTAGACTGTGTTTGTTTCCCTGAAAGAGGTTATACACTTGTAAGCCTTACATAAAAAATCAGAATCACAGGAATACAAGTCAAGGATGCTTTACTGGAAGCTGGAGCGCAGCTCATCTGCAATTTTCTGTGATGAAGCACCACTTGTGAATCCTAATTGAAACATCATTTGCTCCAATCGCTTGAAATTCGTGAGATAAAGATATCCGACCTAATAGAGAAACATCCAACAGTGTGAGGATTAGTATTCTAAAAACAATGCGAGAGTGGTCTTTTCGGTGCTTTTTTTTAGTAAAATGAAAAAAATCACAAATGTTCAGTTGAGAGGAAAGAATCAAGATATTTGGTGCACATAACTATTTAATTATTTGGAGTAGAACTAACCAGTGTTTCAAGTGAAGATGCTCTATTGTAGACTGCAATCCCTGCACGTTTTCTTGTACGAGTTTTGCTGCTAACGATGTTCCTTCCCCAGCGAAGTATGTCTCTGCAGCACATGATTGTGTAAGTAACTCGGAATACTTGCACAATACATGTTTCATATAGGTCCAAGGCATTTGATATATGAGAGAACATCATATATGTTCATAATCTGCACTATAATGCAGAGAAAAGACACATATGTGGTACCACATAATTGAATAGATGCCAGAGCATACTATTTGCTGCTAGCCAATAAAAGGCTAGAGACATTGCTTTACCTTTCTTCCTGAGTTAGAAAATCCTCTCCAAGAAGTTTGTTCAGCAACAGATCCTGAAGGAAGGAAACAAATAACAGTCGATGTGAAAATATGGCTGACCCCTATGCTACAAACTATTCTCTTATATGCAGCGTCTTGCCAAATGTAGACCTGTGCTTCACATTTCACGACATCCATCACACGCTTATTGTACTCATTGATGCTTAGTGGTGGAAAGAAGAAGTGTCTCCGAGCATAAAGCTATATCATAATTCATAAAGAGCAAGAACCGGATTAGCTCACAACAAACAAGCTTGAAGTTGACAAGTTGTACACTCAATATATCAACATCATCAGGAACATCATATAGATATCGTACATACTAATTCAGAACAAAGAAGCCTATATGTAACATATGATTCATGCTCATGAAAACTAGGTTTATAGCTATATGTAACATGGTAAACAAAATAACAACTACAAGTGTGCAAATACAAAAAATCAAATGACCAATTCTCACTTCATATATGCAGTCTCCCAAGTACGCTAGCGATGCCGCGTTGTAGAGTGAACGGGGCTTCTTAACCTCCGGCGCAGGTGGCAACCACCACTTCTCAAACCCCATATATGTGCTCTTCTTTGATACTACAAAACAATAACAATTAACAAGTTATTGATCAAACGACAGACTTCTTCAGAGTAAATAGTGTAAACTAACTACACAATACTTAGCGTTAGAGCAGGCCATAGTTCTCATCAAATACTTAACATTAGAGCAGGCGATAGTTCTGATCAAATGGAGTTAATATCACTTCTAAATGACCCCATTGTTCTACTGCACTTGCATTACAGAGTCAAAATCTCTATGTAATTGCTCAATGGTGTCGTGTTCCCTTGTACTGTGCACCGTATCCCCGCAAGAGCTTCGGCGGGAGAGCGCATGAGCAATTGCTCACGATGGCATAAAATGAAGGACGATAGATACCTTGTCCCTCGCTGCTTCTGCGCGCGAAGAGGTCGGCGTGCGTGGGAGGCGGCGCGCGGGCAGGGGTGGTCGCCGTCGCCGGCGCCTGCCCCAGGGCGGGCTTGGGCTTGGCCTTGGATGTCTTAGGCACGGCGAGGGTGGCGGCGCCCGGGTTCATGTCCCAGGCGGCGCGCACTCGGAACCGGTGGTGGCGCGCCGGCGTCGCCATGGGACTCGCCGCGACGGTGCCGGTGGCCATCATCTCCGGGCACAAAAAAAACTCGCGCCGTCGCAGATACAAATGGATAAACAACCTCCTGCCGTAGATATTTCCTTTCCCCTTCCCAGCAGTGGGCCCCACCCGTCAGTGCTGTCAATCCTATTACGCTTTCAGGTTCCCGCTATCTGCGAAGCGAAACGTATAACTGTTTTGTGTATTCTCTCAAGCGGATGGGCGTCTTCTCTCTTCCGTTGAGCTCGCCGCCGTTTGGGTTCGCTTCGCTTCCAGTTCGAATCGCCTCCGCCGTTTGCTTCGCTCGCCGCCTCTCGAATTTCTCGGCGAGAAACCTCACGCGCCGAATCGAACCCACCAGCCAGCCGCCGCCACACCGGCGCTTCGCAACCCGAGCCGAGCCCCCCGTACCTCGCGCCCCTAAACCCTAGCTGTCGCCGGCGACCGCCGCCATGAGCCGCTTCGACGGCCGTGCGGCGGACCCCGCCTCCTACCGTGACCGCCGCAGGTAACCTGCTCCTCTCTAAACCCTAAGCTTAACTGTAACCCTAGTAGTTCCGGTGAGTGGGTTACTTATTCTGCTTGTGTTGCAGTGAGGGCGCGTTCGGGGGCGGGACGAGGGCGTTCGCCCCGCCGACCAAACCGGACGCTGCCGCTGCCGCGGCCGCGGCGGAGCTGGATGGGCTGCCGCGCTTCGAGAAGAACTTCTACGTGGAGGTGCCCGCGGTGGCCGGCATGACGGCGGAGGAGGTCGAGGCGTACCGCCGCCGCCGGGAGATCACCGTCGAGGGCAACGACGTGCCCAAGCCCGTGCGTGACTTCCGCGACGTCGGCTTCCCAGGTTAGGCAGCTCTCTTCTTCTTCTTAGATGATCAGAATTAAGAGACAATTGTGGCATCTGTGCTGAATCTATTCGAATCAAATAATGGGAATGTCTTCATTTAGCCCTACAGGCCTTGTTATCTCCCATGATTTTCTGTGATGTGCCATGTTCTGTTTTATCATACGTACTCGTCAAACTTAATTCTTAAGCACCCATATGCAATTCAAGAAAATACTCATGTCACTTGGCTGATTGCCTGAGTTGTTACCTGTTAGCTGATTTGAAAAGGGTTGTCTTGGCCCATGTGGAGCAGTGATTGTCGTTAATGCTAAATTTTGGCTAGTTCTTTCTTCCATTGAATGATGATCACTAGGTAGATGACTTTGAGTCCTTAGTCGCAAAGAAGATATATAAACATGTTACTGAAATGGAAACTGTTATTGCATTGCTCAAAGCAGGATGTATGCCACACATCACACATTGATTTTAAATGGCACCCCCTCCCCCCCCCCCCCTCCCCAACCCAACTTACGCGCACAGAATGTTTGCTGACCTTACAAGAACTGAAGCATGGTTTTTTATTAGTTCATACAGTTTTTATAAAGGAAAGTTAATCAGATAAAATAAAGCTTAAACTGTACTTTAGATAAACTGCACAAAGGGGGATTCTACGGAAAATCTAGGGAGGGAAAAGATTGGTTTGATGGTTTTTTGAGTTGAGTTGACTATGCTTACTGGCACTGGTGTTAGTGCATCACAAATGGTAATTATCTTGTGTGAATTTCTTTCTTGTATTAATTCCAGTATGTAAGGGATGACATGTGTGAGAATAATCAACAATAGGATATTAGGGTCTAATGACACTGGCTGTGCTACTCTTGCATGTACTAGTCATTGTACTTATTTGCAGAAAATTGTGTTTTTATTTTCATCGCTGTGAAGATACTTGATTTATATGTATATAAGTGAAAAGCTTACCACAACAGATATGTTTGATGAGTTTTTGGTGAATAGAAAAAAAATACTTCCTCTGTTCCTAAATATAAGATGTTTTAGCTTTTTTCAGATTTGTACGTATCTAGACGTATTTTAGTGTGCATATTCACTGTTTCAATCTGTATGTAGTCTACGTTGAAATATCTAAAATATCTTATAATTAGGAACGGAGGGAGTAGCAAAGAATCTGCTACTTCTTTTTCCAATTAGAGTTTTTCTATTCCTCACATTGCATCACATTATCATCTGAACGCTAATTCTTCAGGAGGAAATGGTATCATTGTATCATGATGCCCTTTGATGTCTGCCTTAAAGCTGTTTTTTCTCCACTGTTGTTCCTGAAAGAAGTATACATAACCCCCCACACAGACACACAGACACACAAGTTTCGGAAAAAGGACAGAGAACCCCTCAACTCAAAATTGGCTCACATAATCCCCTGAAGTTTGCAAAACCGGACAAAGAACCCCCTGAGGAAGTTTTAAGCGGTATCTTGTGGCGGTATTCCTACGCGGCAATGTTCCGTTGAAGAAAAACCGGATTGGCTGGGCCCTCTGGTGGTCGTTTTCATCGTGAGGCCTCGGCGGCGGCAGTGGAAAGCACAGCTCGCTCGCTCGGTAGTGCGCGCGGAGTGAGTGACCCACCATGCGAGTCAACGGCTCCTCGTCCCGATTGCACAGCGTGTTTGGCTCTTCTGGTGGATCGGGTAACGTGCGTTCTTGGAGCTGTAGTTTAGGTCTCATGCTCCGTTCCTCTTTCCAATGAAGATGTTCATATGTAGACATGTAGCTTTTGTGGCATGGCGTCCGGCGTGATGGGATACAGGCGCAAGCTGGTGCAGCATGCGTGTCCGCCCGCACCACGCCACTACGTGCAGGCCAACTCCCAGCGGTGCAGTGCGGCCGCCTCGCCTGAGATTCAGCACGCACCGAACCACCCCAGCACGCGCAGGTCGGCTCCCAGCGTGTGCAGTGCGGTTGTCGCGCCTGAGATACAGCACGCATCACACCACGGAGAAAGTATCACACCACGGCTGTTTCCATGGGATACTTTCTCCACACCACGCCAGCACGCTCAGGCCCACTCCCAGCGTGTGCAGTGCGGCCGCCACACCTGAGATTCAGCACGCACCTGTCTGCTCCGATACGCATGCGCCAGTATTGCATGTTCATGTGGACAGCCGACCTCACGCGGCGGCGGTTCTGCGGGGGAGGGTCCATGTTCCTGGGTGGAGGCCGGGTGCGCTGCTGCCATGACGGCGCAGACGGATACGGACCTCCGCTCTGGCGCGCGCGGTGCCACCCGACCGAGCGCTCGCGAGATTGGACAGGCGGAGAAAATATACATAAGGAAAATAGCTTATTCGCTGACACATGGTCCCACGTTGAGGTGGCAATACAAGTCAACAAATGTAATTCTGGTCAGGGTTTCGTATCGATAAAATTGCTTTCAGAACCACCTTACATGTCCCAGGGGGTCCTTTGTCCGATTTTACAAACCTCGGGGGATTATGTGAGCCAATTTTAACTTGAGCGGGGTCTCTGTTCGTTTTCTGAAACTTGTGGGGGGTATTTATACTTCTTTCTTCCTGAAATTGATTACTTTCTAATAAATCGGTACTCTTGTTTTTTTTGCTTAAAACAATGCTGTTCGGAGGTACATGATTTACTATTATGTTTGTGCTTCCTTACCTTCAACATCTTATAACCTTCTATTTCACGTGCTTACCTAAGATCCTTCATTTCCGTTCTGCAGAATATGTGTTGCAAGAAATCACAAAAGCTGGGTTTACAGAACCTACCCCTATCCAGTCACAAGGTTGGCCAATGGCACTGAAGGGACGTGATCTTATTGGCATTGCTGAAACAGGATCTGGGAAAACACTTGCTTACCTTTTACCAGCCATTGTTCATGTTAATGCTCAGCCTATTCTAGGTGCGAATATGCTGCTTATATTTCTTGACTGACTTTCTCATCCTCAGTATAATAGTCTAAAGACTGATATTGCTGATATATCTTTTGTTATTCAGCTCCTGGTGATGGCCCTATTGTTCTTGTGTTAGCCCCTACACGTGAGCTTGCTGTCCAGATACAGCAGGAGACAACAAAATTTGGTGCATCATCAAAGATAAAAAGCACATGCATATATGGTGGTGTCCCAAAAGGTCCTCAAGTTCGTGATCTTCAAAAAGGTTCTCTCCTCTCCCCAATTCTTCCTCGCTCACGTGTGTGTGCCTGTTGGTCTGTACTCAAATGATAACAGTGACATGCTGTTTTTGTGGGTTTTTTCCAGGATAAATATGACTGTTTGAAGCATGTTCTTATTGATTTGTTCCTATGGTTTTCATGTCAGGTGTTGAAATTATTATAGCCACGCCAGGAAGACTAATTGATATGATTGAATCACATCATACAAATCTGCGGAGGGTCACTTACCTTGTTTTAGACGAGGCAGATCGAATGCTAGACATGGGTTTTGAACCTCAGATTAAGAAAATTGTTTCTCAGGTACACCTCTTCCTTTTCCCACTACATGATTTATTGCTATCATGGTCATTCCCCCTTCCCTCCTGAATCATGGTCTGATCTTCTCCCTTTTAAGTGTCTGACTTGCACGTTGTCATTCTCACTAGTGTAACAAAATATGACGTCAAAAGATTGTTTTGTTTTTTGTTTCAGATTCGTCCAGATCGCCAAACACTTTATTGGAGTGCTACCTGGCCAAAGGAAGTTGAGCTGCTAGCAAGGAATTTTCTTTTTGACCCATACAAGGTGAACACTGTAGCCCATAAATCATTTTACTAGTGGATTTCATTACATACTAGCATACTGCCATATGTCTTGTGTGTGAGAAAATTGCAATTTGACATGATGCAGGTTATAATTGGTTCCGAAGAACTAAAAGCTAATCATGCAATTTGTCAGCACGTAGAGATATTGTCTGAGAGTCAGAAGTATAACAAGTAGGATTTCTGTTACATTTTCCATTGCGTAATATGTACTCAAAATGCAAATATGGCGCCTTAATTGTGAATTATTGTGATATAAGGTTGGTCAATCTACTGGAGGATATAATGGATGGCAGCCGAATTTTAATTTTTATGGACACCAAAAAAGGATGTGATCAGATCACCAGACAGCTTCGAATGGATGGTTGGCCTGCTCTATCCATCCATGGCGACAAGAGCCAAGCAGAAAGAGATTGGGTTCTTTCTGAATTTAAATCTGGGAAAAGCCCTATCATGACAGCTACTGATGTAGCAGCTCGAGGCTTAGGTATTCACAAATTCTCTCAGATACAGTATGTATAAATTATGTACTACATGGAAACTGATGTGTTCTGTCTACCTCGAAACAGATGTTAAGGATGTCAAATATGTCATTAACTATGACTTTCCGGGATCATTGGAGGATTATGTCCATCGCATTGGTCGAACTGGCAGAGCTGGAGCAACAGGAACAGCTTACACCTTTTTCACGGCTGCTAATGCCAGATTTGCCAAGGATCTTATCAGTATTTTAGTTGAAGCTGGACAAAAGGTCAGCCCTGAATTAGCTAATATGGGCCGTGGTGCACCACCCCCTTCTTTAGGTAAGTTTCCTGATGGATTACTCTTTTTCATATACATATATTTGCTGATTATTTATTCTACACCCTTTATCATTTTGTCCCAAAATACTTTTAAAGCCATCTTATTGTGTTGGATCTGATTATGATCACACTTTGCAGGTGGTTATCGTGATAGATATAGAGGACATGGAGGTGGCCGCTCATGGAGCTGACATTAAGATATGAATTTGTTGCAAAGATCAGTACTTGACCTTTCTTTGTGGATGGTTATGTATTTCCGGCTCACTGAATCTTTTCGCCACTGTACGGTAAAGGTGGATTATATACTTTTGAATACCATGTTGTCAACGGAAACATTTTCACCCATTTTGTCTAGTAGCTAGAAATGTGACACAATGTTTCATTATAAATAGTTCAGATGTCAGTTTATCAGTGACAGCGTAATTCATATTTTGGCTCCATCAATGCCAATAGAAAACCTTATTTATTTGCACAATACTCCCTTCACCTAAATTTGGATGAAGTCCACAGTATCAAATATCATTGCATCTTTACTTTCATGCAGTTTCTCCTCTCCCCTTTGGGTATTTGAACACTAATGGCAAACACCCTGTTGTGGTTGTCAGATGAAACCTGGAATGAGGTTTCTTCTGGTTGGGACTGTAGGATTTTTTTTCCCTTGTGATTGTCAAGCCAACAGCTTAGGCTCACGTTGTGATAAAAAATGTACATTGTATTATGTGGCCACAACTCTCCATAAAGAAGATTGTGGTCATAAGCATTGGTCGAACTAGACGGCCATAATAGGTTTACTGATCAACTCTCTGCCCAGCATAGGATGCTTTGGATATTTATGTATGTACCATACATAAATATAAGAAACACATTTGTCTGCAAGTACTGCCGCTTCAAGAGTTTTGTCCCCCCTTTTTTGCTTAGATTTTGTATGGGTGCATGACAAGTCAGTGCCCCTACATGAAATTGCAGTGTAAACTGAATGACTGCTGGGCAGTGGTTTCCTCTGTAGTGGTTGCTGCTGATATATCGACATATTTGTTAGTACTATCTTCAGCTTCTCACCAGCTTTTGCTGTGCCTGGTCCAAGATCTAGTGGTAAATAAGGATCTGCCAGAACATTGGATTTGTGGTCCTTGCTGCTGTTGCATATCTAATACTACATCTGTCATTTGTAGTTATCTATAATGATGCCTGAAAACTGAATTTTGTTTCTACATCCTTTGTTGCAGTTTAGTCCATGTTTACTTTGTGGCAACTGCCAGTGTATCTTGTCGCCATTTGTACATAAAAAAATGCTGTTCTTCATGTTACTAATTGGTTATGTTTCTCCTAGTATACTTCCATGGCACCTGCCACTATCTTATCTGCGATGTAGATTCCATGGCACCAGCTAGAATAATGGAAATTAAATTGGCTTATTTGTGCCCGCAAATCTCCGCAATGTTTTTCTGTGTTTGTTTCAGCTCATGGTCTGACTTTGCGCGTATTATATTACCATTGATCAGGCTCAAACTTCTGCACTTTGCTATCTCACTTTCTGTTGGTATTCTAGTGTCCATGTCGCACATTATCTGCCACCTTTATTTTGTCCAAGTGCATATATTTGTTGGAGTTGCTTCCTGCTGTTTCACTCCCTGTTGGTACTACGTGCCAATGTAGCACATTAGCTGTCCTGTTTGTATTGTCACAGAATTGTTGCGCAATGTAACGACTCGCCAGGTATGGATCTTGTGGTCCAGTTTTACAGGGCATCAAATTTACCCACATAAGCTGAAGCCTGAAGGAGAAGGCAAGGAAGTAATTCTTGGGCATGCTAATAGAGAAGAAGCATCTTTTTTTAGAACAATGGAGATGATGCATCTAGCATCGTTCTTCTTGCTGTCATTTCTCTGAAACCATCTTTTGGTCATACGAAAACCCGGCAGTTTTTCCGAATGTGGGACGCTCTGGCCTTTGCAACGTGCTTTTGTTGCAGCGAGCAAACATTGCCACATGTGTCTGGGCCAGAGAAAAGAAATGTGGTAATGGACCATAGGCCCGACAGAGTTATATGCAAATGCAGCAGGAGCAAGCTTGTGCGCATGCTCTGCCTTTCGTGTCCCCGAAAGCTCATCTCATTAGTCACAGCCGGAGCTAGAGCCACGCACACCCGGAAGGGAACTACAGGGCCCAGGCCAGACAGATGTTGTGTTAGATTTTAGTACCGGCCTTTCACCGCCTTGCCCTTGGACACCAATGAGGCAGTGTGCATTTACAGTGTACTTGCTTCATACTAAAATACATCGCTTCCTTATCCGCGCACACCTTCGTAGCACAAGGAGGCTTATTTCGATGTGCCGCCTTCTTAATGAACATTAATTTATGCTCAGAGATAGAAACAAGAGAAGGACAAGAAAAAAATGAAACATTTGGCCTTGAGATACTAGGGGTTGCCCCATCACCTCGAACCAGGCCTAGTGGGTGCTAGATTTTGTTGTTCAGTTACTCGCATGAGAGCTTGGCTTGGCTCAGCACAATCTTTAAAGCACTCCAGAGCCTGCCAAAGAGGAACATCCAAATCGGCCGTTTTCTTAGAGCTAGGCGCGTCCACGTGCAGAGAGGTGGAACACGATACTGATCAGAAGTAGGCGTGTCACGCGCTCACAGCCGTTTTCTTCTGATGAGCAGGAAAGTGGCGCCATCTTCTCAAGTCGGCGCTGATCAGTGCGGCAATGCTTCCTCATCTTCTTCTCTTTATCCTCCGCCACTTCGATGGGTGTCAGTAACATCAAAGGATAAGCGTCCCGTCGGCATCGGGATCTAGCCGACTACAGCTCGCGACGCCACGGCAGTCGCCTCGTGCATCTCTGTGGCTGCTCCTGCTCATGGTCGTGGTCCTTCTGCAGTTCTGCTGTTGGGGAGGAAGAGGATGAGAGAGTGCAAGGAATATGAGAAGATGGGGGCTGGCAAGTGGTAAATAGGCGGCGGCGTACCTCGGCATATCGTCCTCGTTTCCATCTCTGTAGCGACGGAGACAGCCGGAGCACCGGCGCGAGCGGCAACGGTGAGTGCCGAGGATGTGCAGCGGGCCAGCAGCTCCTCCCGGCCAGAGCACGGCGCGCGGCGACGGACTGGCGGTGCGAGCAGCTGGCTGGGCTGCTCCCGCCGAGTCCAGCGTCGCCTCAGGTTGACGTCTTGCCCCGTCGCGCGCTGCGGCGGCTCTTGCTCGGCGGCGCGAGCTCACCTACAGGAGAAGAAATGGCGTAGGGAGGGGGTAGAGAGGATGGCGACATCGCGAGGGGCGGGAGTGCGAGAGGAGCGGAGGCGGCGGCTAGGTTTTCACCGCACGGGTGGTGTTCTTATATATCACACGGTGAAAAAAACAAACGGGCGAGATGCGCTGTGAGGGATCGATTCGACGGCCGAAAGTCGCTAAGCTCTGAGGAAGCCCCTTGGGTATCCCCATTTACCTCTTTAGATACTACTCCAGAAGCACCAAAAATGGTGCGAGCAACCAAACACGATATGCATAGTACTGGTTTGTACTTGGCAAATTGAACTGGCCGCCCCTTTTTGAAAGAAAAAAACTTGAACTGGCTGCTCATTGATCCAGTTCCTTTGTGATATGCCAACCGCCTCACCAGAGCAACCCAAAAAAAGGATCCAGTTCGTTTGCCCTTTCCTTCAGTGAGGTGACAACGTTTTCGTTCATCTGAGCTGAACATTTTCTAGCAAAGTTGAACTCACCGCTGGCTGTCCATCGATCGATCTATCAATTCATCTCTCCCTCTCTCTAGGCCCTATTCTCTGCCTCTTCGTCCGCTCCCAAGCAGGCAGATCCAGGTGCACGCCCACCATGTCCCAGCTTTGTACTGCTCAAAGCCCTGTCAGCTTGGTCGTATTTAATCGTAGGGCAAGAGCTTTTTGGACCGGATAAGCAAGTGGCGAATACATCCATGTACACCATGGCAGTTTCTATATCTCCTCTTCCTAAGCTCGTGAATTCTTTACCTCCGAACCTAATTTCTCTGTGACATAGCATAAGTATAATACTACTAAAATACAGTACCATCAAAGTCGTATGTCCTCAGCTATAGTTAGCCGGTGACAGTGATCAGTAAGTACTCTACTTCATCTTGGCTAATTAAGCTCGCCTCCCTACAACGCTTACACTTAGACTATATATATATATATATATATATATATATATATATATATAGACATCTATGATCTAACCAGGGCAGATCATCACATTTCACCCTGCCCGGTGCTCAGTTCAGACTTCAGAGAGCTTGCTTGCATAGTTGCATGCCTAGTTGAGGGATCCTGCCTTAACATTCTTGGATGCCATGATCGAACACCGTAGTAGCCGCCCTTGGTATATATGTAGGTATGTGCAACTTTGGCCTGGCTTTGCGTGGATATAGATAGATAGATAGATAGATAGATAGATAGATAGATCAGTGGCTAGTCTTTGCTGGTAACCCTGATGGGCATGCCCCCTTTGAGGCGCACGGTCGGGAAGTTGACGATGTGGTCCTCCTCCGCCACCCACCTGCATGCAAGCGACCATTCCGGCGTCATTGTCAGGCAACAAACGATGTATGGGATCTGGCCGTCAGCCACGCGATCCATATATACGCATCGATCTTAAGCTGTTCTTATTGCAACGCCCACTTGCATACGTATAACTGCCCAATACATGTATGCATGTGTTGGTTGTGGTATCTACGCGTCTTGATGGGTGCAACTATATGTTTTATGCAGCACAGGATAATACGGCAAATTAAGGCCAAGGCGCAAGGTGAAAGATGCAAAAGGGTGATTGTTCTAGGACGAGTTAATTGCACTGTCGGTCACGGAAGTCGTCGAGTGAGTGCACTTAAGTCACCATTTTCAAAAATCTTGTGAACCCGTCACTCAAGTCCACATCTATGTGCACTTTGGTCACTCGGCCGGTTTTTGACCGGTTTTTGACCGAGAGTCGTCACGTGTGACTCACGTGTCCTAGCTGCGGACAGGAACTTTTGCAAATAACCCCTCCATTTTATTTCTTTCTTTATATTGGTGTAGTTAGATATTTTTTTGGTCGACGGCAAATAACCCCTCAAGGTCAACGGCGCCGGCACGAGGCGTTCTTCGCGGCGTCCGACGATGCCATGGCACCAAGATCTTGTCCGACGCGTCGCGGATGGCGGTGGCGTTGGCGCCGAGGAACAACCTCCCCGCGCTCCTGGACACGGGCGAAGCTGCATCCACGCCGGCCAGAGCTAGAGTTGGGGAAGGCGACATCCACGCCGGCGATTAGAGTAGAACTGGCTCGATTCCTTCTGTGGGTAGAATCACTACGACGAGGCGGAGCTAACGGACATGAAGGCAGAGCTCGAAGAGACCCACGGCGACGAGGAGGAGCACGATGCCAACGGGGGCGCGCTCTGGGACGCCGACCGTGTTCTCTGCGCACAAGGCATGTGAGGAGCTCAACGTCGGCTCACCGTGCCGCAGAGGGTCCGTCGCGCTGCACACGAGCCGACGGTGGCGCTCGCCCGGCCAGACTGCGTCCCGCCGTGGACTAGATCGAAGCCTCCGGTCGTCAGGCCGCCGACGGCTTCACGGATGCGCCGCGGCGGCCTCCGCAGTCCGCAGCCGCGCACGGCGACGACCGCGTGGACGTGGTGCGGTGGTGCCCTGGCCTGGGTCCAGCGCCGGCGCCGACGGCTGCCCGCAGGCCGCAGCCCTACCGTGTCCTGTGTATTTTTTAATCTTCTGAAGGTAGAAAACCAGGAGTCAAGGTATCTATGGAAGAGAAGGACGTAGCAAAAAAAAAAAAATCTGAACAAAGTGGACCAAGACTTCGCGCTCTGCTGTCAAAACTTTTACCAATATAAAAGAAAGAAATAAAATGGAGGGGTTATTTGCAAAAGTTCTTGTCCGCAGGTACGACTCTCGGTCAAAAACCGGTCAAAAACCGGCCGAGTGACCAAAGTGCACATAGATGTTGACTTGAGTGACGGGTTCACAAGATTTTTTAAAATGGTGACTTAAATGCACCCACTCGACGACTTCAGTGACCGTCAGTGCCATTAACTCTTTTAGGACTGTCGACATGTTTCTTTTTCTAGAGGGATGATTCTCTTCTCTTTGTCTAGGGGCAGGGCAGGAGTATAAAATAAAAGTAAACAAAAAACAATGGACGTGCTGCGCAGCGGCGCCATGCCATGCCCTGCCGCGCGGACTAACAACTGGCCCGCCAAGCGCATGCGCGCGCATATTTTATTGGGTCGATCAATCACGGACCGGACCGGACACAGAGCATGTCATATTGTCATCCATCCGGTCGAGCCCATTTCGAGTTGGAGGCCATGAGGCGAGGACCGTCACATTCATGTCGCCCAACTTTTCACTACGTGCTACCTCCACTCATGAATGTTGCTCGATCAAATTTGGTGTGCACCATTGCATGCCTTTCTATTGTAACCGCATAACACTCTGCCCACGACCACCGGCGCTCCCGCGGCCACATACCACTCCACCCACGGACGGCGTCGTTCCCGCGACCACCTCGCCGCCGCGCCCTTACAAATCGACCCCTCCGCTAGCCCTGACCAGATCTCATAGTCGGCCACAACCGCCACCCCACCGTTAAGTCCAGTGCTCACATGTCGCCTCACTCTAGTCTCAATAGCGTCTTCTCCACCGCGACTCCATGCCGGTCACGGCGAGGAGCGCGTGAGGAGGGCGAGGCGGCCACAGGAGCACCTCCTACTGCAAGCGGTTCGGTCGGCGGTGAATGTGGGGTGGAGATGACCTTCTTCCTCCCGACGACTTTTTTTTTGGGACCATTTGCAGGAACTTCAAATGCTATTCCTCCTGACGACTTTATCGGAAAACCGCGGGAGGCCTCGCCCGCGAAGATTAGCTTCACCCACTGGAGTGCTAGCCTAGCGGGGCAGCGGCAGGGTGGCACGTGCGAGTGCTGGCACTGCGGCAGCACAAGGGTGCCCCTTCACACGTGCTGGTGGGGGTGCATGCGCATGTCGACACGCCGCACGCGTAAACTCCATCGTCATTCTCAACCCTCCCAACTGCTTCTGTACGCAGACACACGTGCGGCCGGCTTGGAGACGGTGCCGCACCGCCGTTCTTCCCGATCCCACACGTACGTACGCTACGACTAGATATATAGCCCCTATGGCTATAATAAGCTAACACTGCACGTATGAGTCGGTGGTACTTGACTTGGGCGTGGACGTACGCGTCGCATGTGCGCACACGTGTGGCCCCACGCGCGAACGGCCCAACCTATGTAATCAGGGTGAGCCGGTGAGGGAAGTGTAGAGGTCCCTTGGCTTGGCATGGACCTAAGAACGTAGGCTCGAGACGAGTCTGGCTTTGAATTAACGAAGTCATCAACCGGCCAGGGATTACACAAGGCCACCAATACAACCGAAAGCACCGATCATCACCGCGATCGAACGATACAAGGGTGCACACTGAACAGTTTACAACTCTACACTAAACAACAAGCATATGGTCGCGAGAGAGGAGGAGTTCTTCGCTGCTTCACTGATTGTGTTGCTTGGCATGGACCTCACTAGCTAAGGTTTCTTTCATATGCCTGTTACGCCTGTACTGGCATAGATTGAAGATCCAAATCTCCCTTCATCTCAAATTATTGGTGCGCCCCAATTCGATCTCGCTTTTGTTTTACCTTTTTGGTGAAGAGTGCGTCGCATAATTAGAGATGTTTTTACCCCATGTATTTAAGGAGGAAGCGCGAGCCGAGTCTCAAACGATTTTAACTTCATTCATCGATAAGAAAAACACCCGCACGACCCATTTGATTTTCCTTAAAAAAGAGAGCCGTGCAGGTGATTTTTTTATCTATGAATGAAGTCTTTCTCTCTTCATAGTATTATGATATATTTGGGTCATATGTGCATTTTTAATAGCAAAGGAAACGAAGCTAGCTAGGCTGAAACGATGGGGAGACGATCAGACATGCCTTTGTGTATGATCTTGATCATTTAAATGCAACGAAAACTTTATATATTTGGCTCATATGTGCATTTTTTAAAGCTTAGAAAACGAAGCTCTAGCTAGGCTCAAACGACGTGGAGATGGGACATGCATGCTTATTGTGTGAATGATCTTGACCAATTATATGCAACGAAACATGAAGGAATGTGAAGGATCGTATACTAGGTGGTGTGGTGTTGCATGCATGGGTCGATCATAGCTGAGAATGAAAGTGATCCATACCTGAAGCTGGTGACCAAGTGGTGGAGAAAGATGGAAGCTTCCAGCCTGGCCAGATCCAGGCCTGGGCACAGCCTCTGCCCACCACCAAAAGGGGTGAAGCTGCTAGTGCTCATGTCCTTCTCCTGTTGATTCATCCATTTGTTCACCGATTAACACATTATTAGGTTTCCCAAAATCAAAACGCAATGATGATAAGCTTCACTAGTACTCCGTTTCCATGGGTATCTTCTTAATTAGGTTATTATATCATCATAACATGCACACAACATTTGATGCATTACACATCTATGCAGTAGTGTAAATATTCACATTCAGGTCCTCAAGATTTAGACGAGGTACATGGATGTCGGATTCAACTAATTTTGGGGAATCAACTGACTATTTGTCCAACAATTCAAAGAAATGGAACTTTAAGTTACAAGCAGTCTTAATTTTTTTTTTCTGGCAGGGGTACTAGTTATATGTACTAAGGAAATTGTATCGTGACCCTACTGATATAGAAGAGAAAACCCACATGGTAGGAGTCCCACAAGCCCCACTCATCAAACCCAAATTATCATGTTGGTGTTGCCTAAAGGAGTAGAAATTGGATGAACATCTCTACCAAATGTGGGGTTCGTTCTTACCTTCCACCTCCATGGATTGAACTTGCAGGGATCCTCGTAGAGCGTGTCGTCGAGGTGGACTGACCGGAAGTACACGAAGACGCACCACCCCTTGGGGACGAGATGTCCCTTCACCTCGACATCCCGGACCGCCTTGCGCATGATCCCACTGATGATGTTCCCCAAACGCAACGTCTCCGTTATCACCTACATATATACCCAACAAATTGTTCCATTCATGCTAAGGTAGCTGTGCATTTTTGCTAAAACAAAAACGAAGAAATGAGCATCATGCATGCATGGTGCTAATTTTTCTTTGCTTACATGTTGTGTGAACGACAAGGACATGTAGTCTGTCCATTGCAAGGTTTCACCCACGTCTGTTTTTCTCATCTTCAGCTGCATGTTCTCTTCCTGGAACGTCAAAATGTGGTGATTGGTGTCACCAATCATTGTTGCATCAAATGCTTACTGAAATTAAAGTTCCATTTTTTCTACCGCAGGAAAATCAAAATAATGAGCAGCTACCTAGCTAGGCATGTTCTGTTACAGTAGCCGGCACGCAGAGGTTTCAATGAGTTCAGTGTTCACATGGCATCAAAACAGAAACAGGGTCGACATATGAGTAATTTCTATCCACTGTAGTGCTGTAAATGGATAGTAGTGAATGAAATGATGTTGCTTGTGTAATAGGACATGCTAGCTAGGGAATGTTCAATGTTCACAACCCTATCTTTCACGAACTGATGAAACCCTATCTCAGAAACATGTGTCTTCAAGAACAAAACAATTTTTTTTTGGCTTGCCATGCTGTTTCGTGAAACTTAGTCTTTTCATAGGGTAGAAACTAAAATCGGAAGCTCATTGTAAAATTCCTAGATATTTAGTTGCATGTAGATCGGCATCAGATCGATGCACTAGCTGGACAAATTAACCTTTCCATCATAGCATCAGGTGTCAAAAGCTAACAGTTAGGTGGCATGACAGTGTCCTAATAAAGCGAGCACATAGGTAACAACATACTAATGAATCGACCGAGTACATGGCACATCATGACACTAAACTTTGAGTGAGAAGATGCTCATCTTTGATGGGATGTGTGTACATGATATTAACAATGTTTTTTCTTAGAATCTGATGTTAAACAATGTTGTGTCATGTCTTGCTGCAGAGTTGGGCAAGCTACACTTCTTTAGGCACATAGATAGCAGCAATAATTAATGCTTAGTGGCCAACAAGAAAGGCATGGACCAAGATTGGGACGATCCTTATGGGATAGATGATCCCATAATATTCTTTCAGTGCTACTGCGGGCTCTTATACTGTCATACACACCTCCAGTTTTGTTCGAGACTGTGTAGATTATACACATGCATCTGGCAAAAAATGAAGAGCTGAATATACAGGTCGTGCTCTAATGAGTTATTGACAGGAATGATGTTCAGGTGAGACAATAAAAGAGCCGCGGTGTCTATGCACATTCCTGCTGTTGCTCGAGTAACAACAGTGCATTCTAGCTTGCTAGCTGGGCTTAATCAGTCAGTCTCAGGGTTTTGAGAATCAGAATTTAGAAACTACTCCTTCCGTTTTAAATTATAAGATGTTTTAGATATTTCGACGTAGATTTTAACTAAAATAAATAACACACTAAAACACGTCAATGTGAATACGATTAAGAAAAAAGTTAGAACATCTCATAATTTGAAACGGGGAGAGTATAACTATAAATACCTCAAGCTGCTGCAGGGCGAGGGGGCACTCGCTGAGAAACTTGACGGCGAGCGTGATGAGCACCGGCACAGAGTCCTCGGCGGGGATCATGAGGTCGATCATGTTGTCGGAAATGAGCTCGTCGGTGAGCTCGTCGCTGCCGTCGGCCATGAGCACGTCGATGGCGTCTCTGGGCGGCCCGCAGAGGATCCCCCTCCTCCTCTTCTCCTGTATGATCCTCTGTATCATCCTGGCCATCCTCTTCTTGGCCTGGTGGTGATCAATGCAAGAAAGAGAGCAGAGCAGAGCAGAGGCGTGTCAAACAGAAGGAACAACGAAGAGAGGTAAATAATATCTTGGCAGTGATACTGATGCTTTCGCTGCCATTTTGGCAAATGAGAAATGGCAGCGTGTGGGTGTGCATGGCGAGCGAGAGGGTACCTGGAGGGATCTGTAGAGCCTAGTCCCTGGCAGCTTAATGGGAAGGGACATGAGTCCGACAATAAATTCCTGGAATTCCTGCTTGAGCTGCTGCATCTCCGGGCCTGCCTCCAGCCCGATCAGACCTCTCACCAGGATTTGGAACACCATCTGCACCATTCATAATGCATCGGCTCATCAGTACAAATCAATACTTACATGATCTTCTATCATCAATCATCTCTCAATCTTTTCATGTAAATTTGAATTTTCATCAAGATTTTTCTTGAAATGCAAGCTAGTCGTTTCAGGCAGACTGTTCGTATTTAAAGTACTTCACAGAGATCAGCACATGGTAGAATAAGTATTCTCATACCAACAGTATCACTGTACTGTACATTTTGACAGGGTGTATGATTTTTTTTCTTCCGCTCGCCGGTAATCCAATCCTGGATGTGGGCCCTACACGGGGTTATGGGGTGGTGTGTGTGGAATTGAATGTGGGGGAGAGAACAGAAGGCAGGCACCAGCTCCCCACAATCTCATAAAGATACCGCACCCGCACAGTCACAGTCTTCTCCCTCTCGCTCTCTCGGAATCGGCATGGCGAGCAGAGAGAAAGGGACGGCCCCCACTCCTTCCATGTGGTGACACGGCGCCGCACGTGTGCACGCCGGTGCGTGCGCCATACGACCACTACTTGTAGCAATCCAATTCAATCCATCCCGATTCTCTCTTTCGCTCTCTCTCTGACGGACGTACAGACACGTCGTCGTCGTCGTCGCGGTACTAGGCTACGCTAGTAGGGGGGACATGTGAAATCAAGAAACCGGCAATGGAGGATCGACGACCAGCTAGCGATCGAGCAGAGGGTAATTACGGAGCGTACCGTCTTGGCGTGGTCCTGGATGCGGAGGCGCGCGCCGGGGCCTTGGGCGCGCCAGGCGGCGAGCGCGGGGGCGAAGCGGCGCTGCATGTCGGCGGTGATCTGCGCCTTGAGCTGCGGCGACTTGAAGAAGGCGCCGACGAGGCCGTGGACGCGGCGCTGCAGGCTGCCGTTGATGAGGAGGATGGAGGACTTGCCCATGAGCTCCGTCAGCGACCGCGGGTACCACGGCACGAAGGACCGCGCGTCGCTCTGCAGCACCGATCGGCTCACCTCCGCGTCCGCCGTCACCACCGTCGCCGACCCGAACAGGTGCGACCGGAACACCGCGCTGCCGTACCTGCATGCCGATTTGGGGATGCCAGGCCGTGTGTGTCAGTACCACGCACGTGCATGCGGACGCGCGGGCTGGCATGGCATCGATCGATGCCACGCGCACGCGTGCAACCACTGTGCGGTGCCAGAGAGAAAAGAATTAATTTTGCTTACCGGAGGCGGCGCTTCTCGACGAAGGCCTCGGGGCGGGGGGAGTAGGCGCAGGACACGAAGTCCAGCGTCTCGCCGACGACCGGCCACCCGAAGCTGCCCGGCGGGAGCTGCGCTTTCTCCTCCTTCATCGGCTGCCTTCTCGGCAGCAGCCTGAAACACAGCAGCCACACGGCGGCGGCCAGGATGGCGCCGCCGGCCGCGCACGTCGCCGGCGCCGGCCAAGAAACGGACATCGCACAAGGTATAAACTTGCTGGCTGTTACGGTGTGTGCCTGCAGCGAGGACTGCACCGATGACCCAGCCGGCCTTGTGATGGTGGTGGTGTAGTGGAGGTGGAGCTTGGCGACTACGAGAGGACGAGAGGACGAGAGCGAGCACTTATATGTAGCGAGTGGGGAGGCATGGAATTGGCAAGTGCACAAGGACGGGGACGGCGAGAGATTTTCTTAAGAAACAATTGGGATTTGATATGTTTAAGTTTCGTATAGTCCCCACATCTATCATTGTGTATCGTGGTGGTGGTACTACGGACGGAGTACTGCGTAGAATATACTTTTTATTTATTTTTGTTTCTTTTCCTCTCGCTCCGAACGGGTTGAAATGGAGTCTCCCCGGCAGAACCGATACTGGTGACTGGTGAGTGATGGCTCATGCTCACTTGCTCGTGCGCACGTGTGGACCCCTACGCCTACAAAGGCATCCCCAATAGTTTTGAAATACTACTCCCGGAAATTTAAATAGAGCCACGTGCTCCATCAAATGTCAAAAAAAATATTCAACAAGTAAATTTGTAGGATTTTTTTTGCAACATGTGTAAAAAATAAATTTGACGTTCACTATTTCTTCTGCCTGGGATACGGCGTATGTCTTTTATTCATGAAACTTGCAAGATACAAACATGCAAAATGTATTAATAAAATCATATTTCATTGTTCATTCGAGAGAGGATTTAAGTTGGTCAACACATAAAGCTAAATGATGTACCAAATGAGATCAAATGATCTCGTGGTATGGTAAGCATTTGTCCGCATATCTTTGTAAACTAAACCATTATATATGTGTGGAGTTACTGTGTGGATTTAGATACCTTTTGATGTGCTTGCATTAAAAAGAGATTTCATATAACCCATGAGAGTATGACCCCAAGTGGTGGTCGTCATTAACACTGAGAAGTGCAATTTCAAGAGGAGCATCTGAATATATCATATGCTTGAAGCTAGCTGCCCATTTGGAGATAATGGCAGAGTAAAGACTTGTCTAAGATAGCTCTCCCATAGTGGAGTATGGAGGAGCAATTTGCGATTCTTCACCGAACGGAGCTCAAGCAAGAAAGTAGTCCAACTTGAGGAGACTAAGATTGTAATCATCTAGCTCAAATGGATTACGCATGGCAAATGTAATATTGATAGGTCTTCTATTTGTCGGTCTCATGATGTTAGTTAGGTGACCGGGTTGTAAGATAGATAATCGTACTATCAAGTTGGGGTCTCGAATGAGTAACTTGATCATATCGTTATAGAGAGATCAAATCTTTGCATCCTTGGCATCATATTTGTTGTTCATATTTTTATTTTCTCTATGTGGGTTTTTGGTGCTTGTCGTGATCTTCATGACAAGCTCAAGTTCATTGAAAATAGATTTCGTATGAAAAACTTGTTGCATTTTCGGTATCGAAGATTTCACTATTTCGTCTTTGAGGAAGGTTCCACACCTCTCTGTGTGTGGTCTTTTCTCTATTTATTTCTTAATATTTCCAACAAAGTTGATTTTGTCTCAATCAGACTTCATTTGCAAAAGATACGGTGTTTTCAGTTGGTCGGTTCCTGACAGTTGGAACAAAACCTAATGGTTGTATCTTCCAGTGATTAAACATCGGAACTTCCGGCCCTGGACACCGGATATATACAGTGTGGGAAATCCTTGTCCATCCAGGAACAAGCCCCGGATGGTCCTACTCACTAGACAGGTCCAGATATTTTCCCGGATCATTGACAGGATATCTAGGGGCCGAAACTTCCGGAGTTATGCTTAGAACTTTCGGTCCTCCGACAGCTCTAACGGGTGGATTTCTAGGGACCCATTAAGGCTATGTTTGTTTCTAGAGTTTTTTTAGGGATTGGTGGGGATAATCCTCTAGTGTATTGGGTGAAACCCCAAACTTCACCCAATCCGCTAGGGGATTGGTGGGGATAATCCACTAGGTAGGGGTAGTGTATTGAATCCCCTAGGGGATTGAGAAAAATGAACTAGAGTTTGGGGATTTGTGGGGAAAGGTGGGGATAAAACCTGTCCAATACTCTAGAAGCAAACGATGTTTTGTTATATGTGGGGATTTGGGGGTTTGACCGGGATAATCTCCACCAATCCCTAAAAAAACTCTAGAAACAAACATAGCCTAAAGGGTGGTCTTCTTCCCCAAAGGGATCCCAACTTTTGAGCTTGTTTTCCCTTCCATTTTTTGACCTTCTTTGAGTTTAACTTCTATCAATCCGTCCAATGATTCTTGCTCTTTTTTTAGGGAAAAGAGATAGGAAATTTAGATCTAGAATTCCACGAATAAATCTCCCCTCTTAGTGAGGGAAAGCTATTGGATCTTCATCTTGGGATGCCTTTGTTGATTTCCTCCTTGTTCTTCCTACCTTGTTCATCCATAGCATTAGTTGTATTGGTGGGATTGGAGAGTGAAGGATTTGACCACTTTGTGTGTTCTTGTCATTGCATTAGTTGCATCGGTTTGAAATTCTCCACGAGATTCATAGAAATGAAAGTTTGGGAAGCTTGTTACTCTTGACTTCTTGAGTGAATTGTGTAACCTATACGGTTGGTGCTTGGAGCTTCAACTTGGTGTAGGAAGGTACGGTAGATTGCTGGGGCCTCCAATTAAGTTGTGGAGTTGTGTCCCAACCTTGTGTAAAGGTATGGTCAACGCCATCAAAGAAAACTTCATAGTGGATTGAGTACTTCCTTTGGGGAAGAAGCTCAATGAGAATTAGGTGAGCCTTTTGTGGCGTCAACGAGTGGTGTATGCCCGCATTTTGAGATGAAGCCTTCTGTGGAGTTTAGTGTGCATGCAACCACATCTCAAGGTGAGCATTTGTTGTGTTTGGGGGGCACTTAGTACCGCACCTCTCCAAAGAAGACGTATTTCCTCTTGTGGAAGGAACTTCGGAAATAACATCGTTGTCTCTGTGTGTCTCGATTATCTCTATACCCGAGCTTTTTTACTTGTGCATTTATTTTGTGATAGCCATCAAAAGTTTTTACAACCTCATTGTGTTAGTATCCTTTTGTAACATAATAAGTATAATAAGATGTTTTAAACATGCTATAAGAGTTTAAATATCATATTTTTTTGCTTAGTTGGGGGAGAGAGAAGAGAAGCATGTTGTAGATTAAGAGCTAGCTGCAACATGGGATTCAAAAAAAGTGTGACAGTGTGAATTGGGCCATATATTAATAAAGTAGTCCATCTTTAGAGAAAGGATAATAGTATAGCTAATTGTTGGTTATATCTTATTGCAATCTAATAGCAAGCGTGTATGGCCCCTTTGATTCGCTTGATTAAAAAAGACGGTACTAGGAAAAAACTCATGATCATAATGTCATGGTCATTCCAATCATATAAAATTTCATATGTACCAAAATTTGTTTGGTTAAATACATAAAACAAAGGATTTTTACAAAGAGGTTTGGGTGAATGTTAAACTTACTATGAAATACATTTCACATGATTCTTTAGGAGAAATCCTATGTGATTCAATATACAAATCAAACAACAATCACATGAAAATTCCTGAGGATCTGAATCTTCCAAATTGTTATGAGAATCATTTGAATCAAAAAACATTGTACAATAGTTCGTTTTATAAATATATTCTACTTTAATTACTTCACACTCTTACATGAAACTTGCAAGACACAAACATGTAAAATGTATTAAAACATAATCATATTTTCGTTTTCAACGAATGTTATTGTGCATTCAAGAGCATGGCCCCGATGTTCTCTACAAAGTACTGCAAAGCCAGTAAGTAAATTTGATTTTCTACATATACAATGTCACTAACTCTTTTCAAGCGAATTTCCTTTCTCCGATGTTTTGAACCTTGCGCAATGTAATGCCTTTTGGTGCATGCGAGAGTTGGATGACCACACATTGAAGACGAACAAAAACATAAATCACCGCCTTCCGCGTCTCCCTCCCTCCCTCTCTCTCTCTCTCTCTCTCTCTCTCTCTCTCAACTCTTCTTTCACGTATCATCTTCTACACCTCTGGCTAGTGGCGATGGCGCATCAATTAGTAGCGGTGATGGTGCTGCTGGTGAGGACAAATGGGGTTTCTAGATCTCTCTCCATCGTGGGAATGGGTGGCCTAGATTGTAGGCATGCGAGAAGACAAGGAGCCCGTTGGACATGCATAGGTGGACATCCTACTTGGTGACGAGGAAGCGCCTAGCTCTCAGCCATTAGGAGGTTGCTACATGTCGACGATGAGGTACTCGTCGGCCGCTACGAGTCGCCCTACCTAGCGACAACAAAACGCTTATAGTAGGAAAACCTTTATAGAAGACCAACTATTAGTGACTTTCCTATATGGTGACACGCCATGACGCCACTGGTAATACCAGTACATCACTACTAGTGCCGTGAACTTCGAAGTTACACGCCACTGGTATGTGGGGCCGGACGGTCTGACCAGACAAGAGCTATCATTAGCTTGCCCAATAAGAACCCACCACTAGTAACATATACCTGTGGGGTGTTTATCTTTTCGGAGTTTATTTAGTATTGTTTTTTATTTTACTGTTTATATAAGATTCAAATGTTAGACCATCTTGAATGTAGGAATGATGGTCAACACGAGGTCGGCAGCACATTGATTGATTTGGTACCTACAATGAGGGATCCATAAAAAAAAATTTGGCACGGGAAGTTGAGGCCACTGTCTGGAACAGAGTGATCTGAGCTATACCTGGCCATGGGACGGGCTTCGGGCCGGGCCTAAAAAAGCTCGTGGGCAAAATCCCAGGCCCAGGCCTGGCCCGACCATCGGGCCTATATTTCAGGCTCAGGCCCGTCCCGTGACTGCAAAATCCCGTCGGGCCTCGGGCCGGGCTTCTTCCTTAAAACACCAATATCTGAGGCCCATGCCCGTCCCGTCACGTCCATCGGGCCGAAATCTGAGGCCCAGGACCGGCCCATGGGTAAGCCCAGTCGGGCCCAAGCCCGGAAATTTCGGGCCGGGCTTCCCATGGCCAGGCATAATCTGAGCTAAGCTAGGCAGCAAAAAAGATTCCTAGTGTGTAGGCTAGCAGCGCGCGCAGTCCTGGTAGCCTTTATCTTAAGAAATGTAGCAGCCCTAATCTATACTAGGCTAGGGCACAGCGCCTCTAACGACAAATTTGTGCACGGCGTTGAGTGCGATTTCTCCTATCCTTGTCTGTGTGACTGTGCACACGTTTATTCCGGCCACATCGCTGTCTGGCGCTGAAAAGATTTTATATTGATGCACGCAGTCCAATGACTTAATCATATGATCAAAGAAAACTATCCAACGACTTAATCATATGATCAAAGAAACTTTCTAAATGTTACAATTCTCAAGAGTACATAATGAAATACTCCCTCCGTTCGAAAATAGATGTCTTGCATTTGTCTAGATTCGGATGTAGGTAGACATGTTTTAGTGTACACATACATCCGAATTTGGACAAATAGAAGACATCTATTTCCGAACGGAGGGAGTATTTGCTACCTTTATATGATTTTGGAAGGGAGCCGGAACACAAATATCAGGAATAATCAACGATAAAAAAAAGCAAAGTGCTACCCGAGAGAAAAATCAAGGTGCATGTTGCATAGTGAAATTTTAAGAGCTCTTTTGATTCAAATGAATTCCGTAAGAATTTTTGGAGGATTAGAATCCTTCGAAAAAAATCTACTTTGTCGTTTTGATTTGTAGGTTTGGGTCATATAGGATTTTTTTCTAAGGAATCGTTTATCCTACTTTCCCTAGGAAATCAAGCATCAAGTTCAACCTTTTTTATAATTATTTTTCTTGTGATATCAAACACTTTATGGTTAAACTTCACTCGTGGCTTGCTAATCATATAAGACTCAAATGGACATGACATTCCAATCATGTATATTTTCTGTTCTTGTTTTTTATTCCTGAGAGTCAAAGACGCCCTGAATAACAACTAGGTTGAAGGTGAAGGGGGGTGTTGGTTCGTTGCCTGGTTCAGTAGTAAACATTCAAAGGGAAACTCAAATTTGAAACTAGTTGCGGGTGCAACTAGTTGCAAATAACTCGCTCTCACATTCAAATCACAATCCAGTGGTGGGAATCAGTTTGTCTTGCAAATGATATTCTAACATTTGTTCCACACTTGTTATGGACACATATGGTGCACATTTAAAAATACTTTACTATTTTTATGCATATTTTAATAGAATGCTGACTCGGAATAACAACAAAATGAACAGAAAACATGTTACCTCGTCAATTAGACCCTTACTGAGATGGGTGTTTGATTTGGAGGGGAAAATGTTTTTGTCCACGTACCTACAAACGCTAGATTAATTTTTGTTCATCTACTTGTATAGATAATCTCTAGAGAAAATGAGCTATATATGTCGGTCAGTGTAAAAAAATATATTCCTCTGTCCGAATTCATTGGACAAATCATCAATTTGATCAATAAATATAGGTTATATGGCATAAACACTATAACATTAATTTAATTGACATTTGAAAGAAATGTCAAATGGATTATGTTTATCACATATAACATATATTTTATTGGTCAAATTGATAATCAAAGTTGAATATTGAGTAACTTGGAATTAGTAGACTAGTAAAGACGGAGTTGAAAACTAAAGGTGCCTTTGGTTAGGCTTTTTTTGGACTTACACCATCCTGCAACATAATACAGTCAAAAGTCAAAAGCACATATTTAGGTGTTTTTTTATTTATAAGGTAAAGTCCAAAAGGTCAAAAATAAGGCTAATCAAACAAACCATAAAATTTACTAGGCAAATGGCCGTGCGTTGCTACTTGAAGTATGTTTGCATTGCTTGAGTTGTTTAAACCCTTTTGCCATTAATCATAGTCCTTAAATTTATGTAAAATAAAAAGTTATCTAAGATTATACATTAATCTAAAATATTAACCAAAATTTAATGGTACATATGTCTACTACATAAAACGTACTCAATTGCGGCAATTAATTTCCTGGCAACTTAAGAGGTACTCACCAACTCAGATTTTTATAAGAGTATAAATTTTTTCAAGAACATGCAAGACTTGCATGTCATGACATTAAGATTAGAGAGAGTTTTACAGCATACAGCTTACAAAGCAGCATCGCTGCCCGCGAAAAAAACAAAACACGTCTACTCCTCACGCCTCTCTGCTGGCAGCCTAGCAAGCGCCCACAACTGAAACTCCTCTTTTATTCTACTCCCTCCGTCCAAAAATAACTGTCTTACATTTGTCAAAAAGTGGATGTATCTAGACATGAAACATGTATAGATGCATCCACTTTTGTGCAAACTTGAGACACTTATTTTGGAACGGAGGGAGTACGAATGATGACCTCTTCTGTTGCCTGTTTACGCTCAAAATTACGATCATTCCGCTCCAGCCAAAGTCGCCTACAGCCGGCTGTGATCAGCGTGACCAATTCCTTCCGGCGCCTCTTGGGTGTGCAGCGTGCTAGGCTTTTCCACCATAACCTGAAACTGTTATATCCTTGCGGCACAAACTGACTGAAACCTGCCTCTGATAGAATTCGAAACCATATGGAGCGTGAAGCAGGACAGCACACCATGAGATGATCGATCGATTCCGTGCATTGGTCACAAAGAAGGCATCCATCAGGACCTGGGAGCCCTCTTGCTGCCAACCTGACCCCTGTCCAGCACCGGTTTCGGAGGGCTATCCACATGAAGAATTTCTCTTTAAGGGGAGCCCAACTCTCCCATAGAAGCTCCGCAAAATCCGCGTATGTGGTGCCAAGGAAGAAAGCATTGTATGCCGAGCGTGCAGAATAGGATCCATTGGCGGTAAGAACCCATCTGAAACTGTCCGGTTCAGTCGTCAGATTAGGACACAACTGAACCTCTTGCCACAATTCGATGAACTGCACAATAGCCGGGACTGACAACGTGCCCTGGATCCTGGTAATCCAGTTATTATCTGTGAGAGCCTCGTTCACCGTCATCTGCAAAGCGCTGCGAGGCTTAATAAAAGCCACCAGATCAGGAGCAATGGTGCTCGCACTTTGCCCGTTGAGCCATCGGTCCCGCCAGAACAAGGTCTGTTTTCCATCTCCAACCGTGCATTCGGTGGCAGCAATGCACATAGCCTCTGCCTCTCTTGAGAGCTTGAAGCTCAGCCCACTCCAAGCCCTAAGCTGTCCCACCTTCTCTAGCCATCTCCATCTGATGCGTAACGCATCGTTGAGCATTCGTAGATTATGAAAACCCAGTCCACCAAGAGCTTTAGGTTTGCACACCTGAACCCAGGCCACTTTGCAGTGCCCGCCCTTACAATCTTCTGCGCCTTTCCAAAAGAAACGCCGACAGATTTTGTTTATTGTTGCAATTACCCATGGAGGGAGGTCAAGAGAGAGCATATGATATACTGAAATCATCATCAGTACCGAAGTAATCAGAATTATTCGACCACCCTCCGTCAGCATAGCTGTTCTCCATGCGGCCAGCCGCCTCGCCAACTCATCCAAGAGAGGTTGCCAATCGATTTTCCGCAATGCCCTGGGTGATAGAGGCATACCCAGATACTTACAGGGGAACTCCGCGACTTGGCATGGAAAGGACAGCACCAGATCCTCTGTAATCACCTCCTCACATCTGACCGGCATGATTGCGCTTTTTGCCATATTTGTGACTAGCCCTGACGCCTCACCAAAACATTGAAGCAATTGTCTTGTGGCTACTAGTTCCTGCTCTCTGGGTCTGATGAACATCGCTACGTCGTCAGCATAGATTGATATGCGGTGATGCACACCCCATCTATTCAGCGGCTCAAAAATTCCAAATTCCTCCGCCTTGCCAAACAGTGCAGTCAAGACGTCCATAACCAGGATGAAAAATTGAGGCGATGCCGGATCACCCTGCCGCACGCCTCGTGCATGAAAGATCTGCTCTCCCGGGAAACCATTGACCATTACCCTGGTATTGGCAGTGGACAACATCGCAGCCACCCACATACAGAAATTCGGACCAAAACCTCGCCTCTGAAGAACTTCCAAAAGAAACGGCCAGGAGAGAGAATCGAAAGCTCGCGCAATGTCGAGTTTCAGAAAAATAGCCGGTGTGTTTCTCTGATGAAAAGTTTTAAGGGATTGATTTACCAGCATAAAGTTGTCTTGGATCGTTCGTCCCCTGATGTAGGCGCTCTGATTGGTTGCGATCAGCTCGTTCAGCTTGGGGGCGAGCCTATTTGACAGAGCCTTGGAGAAGATCTTAGCCACACTATGGAGCAAGCTAATTGGCCTGAATTCAGTGATGTCTGAGGCTCCAATTTTCTTTGGCAGTAAGGTGATGAAAGCACTATTCAGAGACCGGAAACTCCGCCAGTCATTCTTTGTCAGATGCATAATTGCCCGCATGAAATTCTCCTTGACGATCGACCAGCAAACCTGATAAAACCTCAGCGAGAAGCCGTCAGGGCCTGGGGCCTTGTCAGGCAGTAAACTCTTGATCGCCTCCCATATTTCTGTCTCAGTAACATCCCTCTCTAGATCAGACAGCTCCACCCTCGGGAAATTCAGTTCGTTCAGATTTAGTGCTGCTGGTCTAGGTTGTGGAGTCCCAATCAGCTGCTGGAAGAACTCAGTAGCTATTTTGTTCATGCCCTCTTGTGTAGTAGCTTCCACCTGCCCTCTCTTTAGTTTGAACAAGTGATTTTTCCGACGTCTGTTGCTTGCATGCACATGAAAGTAGGAGGTGTTTGCATCTCCTTCCTGAAGCCAGATCAGACGTGACCGCTGTCGTGCCATGGTACGTTGCAGCGATGCGAGACCTAGGATCTTCTTTTTGAGTTGCTTCCGGAGCCAGCCTTCCTCCGGGGATAGTTGTCGATGATCTTGGGCTTTATCCAGCTGAAAGATAATCTCATTCGCAAGTAACAGCTGCTGCTTGATATTACCAACTCTCTTTTGTCCCCAAGAAGCCAGGGCACGCCCAGTTGCTCGTAGCTTAGTGTCCAGGACGAGCAGAGGGTCCCTGTAAAGATCTATGCTGAGAGGTTATAAATTTCAATTGTTTATCATCCTCGATATAAATAGTAAAAAGATCCCAAAAGCTAAAGCATGATGTGCAATCATGCACCATAGTAGCTTGGTGCGTTTGTGATTCGATTTTGAGTTGGCGTAACAACTTGTTGTATCTTTTTAATTTTGTGGGGAACTCGTTGCATCTTTGAACTGTATTAAATAAACTAAACGAAGCTAGTCGTCCCCATGAAAGAATCTCATGCAATAAAACTACACCTTAATAGATAAGGAGAACGCCACAGTGGTAAATAAACGATGGCAGCATACTGGGCTTAATCATTGCACAATTTGATTCAACTCCTTTCGGCAGGATTTTTTTTCTTCAAAACTTTAAGTGGGCTTTCTTACTTTGAATACATGTAATTCAACTAATCGAGGGAACTTTGCTAGAACTTGTTGCCATACTTCCAAACTATCAGGCCAATTACTGGATGAAGTGCATCCGCTTGTGTCTAAACTCTAACGAGTGCAGTGTAAACGTGAGCACACAAATTTGAAGCTAAGTGGTTGGGGGCCATAAACCATATAAATCAACCAAGTGGTGGTTCTCCTGTTGACCCTTTCTCAGTTCGCTGCTACATGATCTAACGAGAAAGCAAGATTCAGATTGCAACAGCGTTCGTCTCAATTATAAGCCTGTGGGCAGCTGATACTGATCAGTCGTAGTTATTGAATCCAGCTACATGATGGATTCAGATTGCAACAGCACTCATCTTGTCTTGGTGTTGGGAGTATTTTTTGCACGCGTTACTAACTCATTTTTGCAACGAAAACGACAATCCTGTACTTAAAGTCCATACATACTTCGGTGCTTCGGTGTAACTAATACAGACGCAGCCGAGCCCCCTTTTTTTTTGAAAAGGGGAGCAATACCCTGGCCTCTGCTTTAAATCGGGAGGAGAGCTTCACTATCCGGGCTCTGCTACAACTAGGGATGTATACAACCTTTAAGCATGAGTATCGGATATTTTTCTTAGTTAGTAACTAAGCCTGATCCTCGAGGTAAGTTGCATAAGTATCATGAAAGACTCATACTCAAGTATAAATAGGAACATAATTTCGCGTATGTGATGACTGGAACTAAGGTGTTAAATTTATATATCCACTCCCCAACTAAGTGAGTTTGCCGAATCACCTACCTACTCTTTCTAATGAGTTTGTTGCAAGTCGGACTCAAACGGAACACTTTGGTTCCTCTTATGTATGCACCTCCAAAATAAGGGCCGTTCCTTCGGCACATGAAAGAATGAGGACTTTTTTGATTCATAGGATTGTCAAAAGATTTGTGTAGGATTGAAATTCTATGGTAATTTTTCTTTCGAAGTTGTTTGATTCATAGGATCACATGCCATAGGAAAAAAATTCATAGGAATTTTGTAGTACAAACTTTATAGGAAAATAACATGAGGTCTAACCGAAAACCTAAAATGGAGGCCGAGCTACATGGAGCTCGTTTTTCCAAAAAATTCAAAATCGACAGTTTTAAGTTTTCAAAAATTGCGAAAAAATCTCAGATGGAGATATTATCTAGATCCACAATCCTGCAAATTTTCAGCTCCAAATTCGTTGTATTTTAGGCTGCACAAAAAAGACAAATGAGTGGATCTGGGTGGTGAACAATACACAGTTTCAAATTTTTGAAATTTTGCCCGATTTGCCATTTTTGTACAGGCTAATATACAAGGATTTTGGAGTTGAAACTTTGCAAGATTGTAGATCTAGACAATATCTACATCCGAGAATTTTTTTGTGAATTTTAGAAACTTAGAATGTGGATTTCTAATTTTTGAAAAAACGAGCTCCATGCAGCTCGGCCTCCAAAAATCCACTCTCAAGGTCTAACCTCATAAAAAACTCTTCACCACAACCAAAGGAACTTACTCTTCCCATAGGATTCAATTAGACATGCAATGCTAATCATATAAGTTTCCTATTCCTACATTTTTTTTTTCTATCCTACAAATCAAAGGAGTCCTACTCCGTGGTAGCTCACTAGTCACTAAGTCAGGGTCTTGGGGCCACATTGTCATGAATTTTAAAGGGTGGTATATGTATTGTGCAAGGAGAGATGTTCAAGACTGAGCCCTCATTTTGGGACGTGTTAACCTTATAATGCCTTACTGAATGAATTTTGGATCTATTTACATTTGGGATGTTCATGGAAGATCAAGGAATTGTACGCGTGAAGTATAGCACCAACTTCACCGCTAAAGTTATAGTCCGGCCACGAGTTTTTGGGAATGGCAGGAACTAAAATACCCGCGGATAAACAAACACATCATCGCGCAATCGCATCACAAACGGGAGAGAAGAATGAGGCTGATGACCCAACAACATTAGCAAGAGAACGAGAACTTGCCTGTGGCAAGATGGTTAGGAGGGTGGTTGTACCCCTAGCCCAGCAGAGTTCAAACCCCAGGTTTGACGCTGGTGTTTCTCATTTAAGGCGGAATATTTTTCAGTGGGAAGCGACGTTCCCGTCAACAACGAGGCGTCTGTGGTGACTTCGTCAAATCTCAAGACCCAATCCGTCGGCTCAGTCTCTCGGAGGTGCTCATAAAGGTAGGGTGTGCGTGTGTGCGTTCATAGGGGTGAGTGTATGCGCGTATATGTAAGCGTCTGCATTGTACTGTGTTTAGCAAAAAAAACATTAACAAGAGAACAGGCAGCAGCGACACCAAACATCAAACGGCAAGAACAAATCGACGACGATATCTGTACGAGCACCGCACGGCAGACCACACGAATCAGGAGTTGCACGTCCTCGTCGCCGGTACCAGACAACATTACTCTCTACACATGGATCCCTCCTCTCCTCCCATTCCGGCACGTTGTCACGACCGGATTGGCACTATGTGGAGCTAGTTCAGTACTGGTACTACTCTTTGCTCCCGGCTAGATTGTACGGATAAGTCAAGGAGAGCGGAAAGCGAGATCCGCTTGGAAATGCACGTCCATCACTCGGTCACCCGTGCAACGTATCTCCATCATCAGTTGCAGTATTTTCCTTGTTTTTTAGACAATGAAAATTTCATCGGAGAAACACCTTTGCTTCAAAATATAAGAGAACTTTAGTATATTTAGATTGCACTAAGCATTTCCATCAGTTCAGACTTTTAATTGTATATTGGCTAGGGCATGAAACATGACAGTTAGTATCCTGGCCTGTACTAGCTCTAAACACCTAGAGTTGCAAATTATAGGAGACGAGAGACCAGCTTAGGACGTCTAACATTACGAGCAGTTGCAAAGTCTGTAAGAACTGTTAAGATGAGCATGTAAACCCATTATAGAGCCCGAAACTTTAGGGTGTCCGCTAGAGTTGCTCCTGTGTGCGTGTCCTCCCCTTGCGGTGCTCTTCTAGAGTTCTAGGTTACCTTTGCACCAGTGATTTGATAAGCTAGCAGAGTCACACACTAAATTTTACTCATGTATAGATACATCCAGGGGCGTAGACAGGCCCCAGGCCATCCTGGCCTTGGCCCGGGACGTGACACTAAAACGTAGGCTTGCTTATCAGTACAGTAGCGTACTGCAGAACACTGTAGCTACAGTGCCTTGAAGCTGACCCTGGGCATGCCAATATCCTGGCTACGCTCCTGAATACATCCACATGTGGTGGATAGCAAGTCAATTAAATTGGAACCGAGGGAGTAATGTCTAGTGGGGTCATGGGATTGACGCATATGGTTCTGTTTTAACGCAAGGAGTGATGAGCTCATTAGTCAGTCAAACCTTGAATAAAATATTAGTCCACATTCATTTATCAGGAATCTCAACCTGATCTAGCTAGGGCTCGAAGTTCAATATTAGGCAAGGTAAATATATATAGTTGGAACCCAAGGACAAGGCGAAGGTCAAAGAGAACGACGAAGAATAAACCACCTTGTGTGTTAGCTGGATTTCTCATTGAATATTATTAGCCAAATCAATTATGCTTTGAACCTTGCATTTCGTGTTACTCTTTAGATAGTCAATTATGTTAAGATAGCTAAACCTGCTTTTTAGATTTTGCTTATTTAGTTTCTTCAAATTCATGTCTCTGGTACTGGTAAGTAGCAAGACACGATATTCATAAGAAGAACTGAAAGCTAGAAATAAGCAACACAACTCCTTACATGAATTTGAAGCTGAGTGACGAGGAGAAAATTCAGATATGAAGGTGACTCCACAAAACAACAGTTTTGCTGAGGAAGCTTCGCAACAATTGCTGGGAGCACAAGCCTTTAAATTCGATGTATGCATCGCTCACTTGACAGCAAAAACCATGAGAATTTGAAGTTTTGGTTCATGCACATAGAAACACTCAGATGGATGTGGAATGGTGGATGTGGCCATTTAGGGATCAATTATGCTTGCCAGGAGTTCCGTGGTCAAAGTGATGGCAAGAGCCATCTTCACCATACCCCAACAGTCGTTTGAATATTCTGCTAAACTGAAGTTAGCAAATCCCAAAAGAAACAAACAGAACAAGCTAGCAGGCTAACCATAAGGAATCAAGGCATTATGAAATTTCAGGTATCAATTTGACAACGACCTCAGCGGTATTTTTTCTGAAACATGACATTGGCAGTGTTAGTGGAAGAATACAAGAAAGCCAGGCCAGATGCAAAAACAAAACAGGCCGTGGTGTATGCACAGATGGGCATCGCATTGGGATTGACAAGGCAGGAACAAAAGGAATCAATGCGGCCGTGAGTGCAACAAGGACAGTCAGTCGCTGGAACAATATTTCCGGGCAGTGTAGGAGCAGGCAGTAACCATCAGCGAGCCGAAGGGGGATCTCAATAGTGACCTTGCACAGCACAGAGCCGTGCTTCTATTTGCATGCTGATGCAGCTGACGAGGACACTGGTGAGTCGCAGCTTAGAGCTTTACGAGCGTGGGTACAAGGGGCATGAACAGGGCCACGATGGGCTCAGAGGTTGATGGATCGAGGCCAGGAGGAAAGGATCTCTGTACTGTATGGGGCAACAGAAGCCAAGTACAGGCTCGTTCTCGGTCCTTGGAATGAGTGCCAACAGATTATGCTGCAGTCTTGCATCATCATGCACTGCTTGGGTGTTTTTCCTGTTACCATGGAGGTGCGCCTAAACGGTAAAGATAAAGATGCTAAATGACAGGATTTCATGCAATAATACGCTTGCGGGTGTGAAAAGTTATGTGTCCCCCTCAAAATAAAGTTATGCTGAATGGCAACGGTAAAAGGGAATGATAGTTAAGGTGACTGTAATTCAATAGAAGAAATTACTCACCAAGGGATCAATGGAGCAACAGGAGGCTTGGTCCCTTTGACCATGGGAATTATTGCCCATATGTTAATCTACTGGTAGTTCCTGCAGCTGATGGCAGTACACCTGTTTCTCCTGGCAGACCGCCACATATTATCACAGCATCTCCTCTGTACTGTGAATAGCACGCACATGAAATGGGGAGCTCTGCAAGAGGAGTGGCAATGGTGAAAAAAAGGAGGAACCATTTACTCAGCGAAATCAGATCGACCGTATATGTAGAGCACAAGCACTACCTTTCTTTTGCACAAGTAGCAAGAAAGGAGGCATTGATTCAGATAAAATTAAGACATGCAGCGGTTCTTTGTCCTCGCAAACCATTCAAGGCAATTATGAATAGAGGTCTGAATAATAACCGAAAATAGGACAATCCTACTTACTATATACTCCCTCTGTTTTTTAATATAAATGTTTTAGGTGTTCTACAGTTGTCTACATGCACAATAAAATGAGTGAACATGCACACTAAAATGTGTCTACATACATTTGTATGCATGTACATGTGGACAAATGGTAAAACATCTTATATTAAAAAACAGAGGGAGTAGGCTTCTGCAAACAATTGACAGTGACAGTGGTAGAGAAAAGGCCTACAGTTCTATTTGACACATCTGGTCTGTACAATGAATCATTTCAAAGGTAAATAAAGCATAAATATGCACATAGATATGGATTAAACAAATTACCAGACAACAAATATGCACATCACCGCATTGCAGAGCCAATAATACAGCCTATTATAAAACTAACAACTTGGGTGGCAATTGGACCCTCTATTTCTGGCCCCTATTACCGTGTAACCGGTCCCTGCGAGGTGCATCATATAATAAGGTCATGTTTGCTAGTGTTCGTATTTATCTCCATCTGTTCATTGTACAGTTTAAGAGACCAGATTATGGCAGCTCTTGCATGCAGGACACTGTCTAACTATGTTCAAAGGTCCACTGGACTGCATGTCCATCGTGCTCGTGCCGGGTTGCATTTACCACGGGACTGGAGAGTTTATTTTTTTCCAAAACAGACCCACTTATTATCAGTACTGTTATGAACGACAAAACAATGATGTACAGTTAAAACCTAGATAAACAAGCGTTCCTTTATCAAACAGTTCACAAGTATATGACTTTAAAAAGGGGTGGACAAGGGACAGATTTAACGCTACCATTTGAACCACTGGTTGATTTTGTGCAGTTGTGCATGTATGTGCGATACAATCCATACCACGCCAGCAAGATCACCTTGGATGCTATGCACTCAGTGCCAGTGTTTTGTAGAGCCTTTGCAATATCTCTTGTCCAGCCTGCACAGAGGAAAAATATCAGAAACACATCAACCTAATGTGAACATAGAAAAGGACCAAAAATAGTACTATCACTTTTTCACTGGTTGTTTCTTTTGTTAACAAGATGCTAAATCAATTCAAGTATGTTCAATTGAACGATGTACAAGAGGAGATATCCTAAAATGTGGATGTCTAACTACTTGCTATGAAACTACTTTGCCTGCTACGGCCTTTCACTTAGCATACGTATATACAGAACCCAGCACATGCAGTTGAGAAGGAGCCATTGGACCACAACAAGCATCACCATCACTTCTCTGCAGAATATACTGTGACCATTATCTTTTGATTAAAAGCAATCAGTTCATAAGAATATCTTGCAAGCAAGCCCAAAAGTCTCGTAAACAATGAACTCTAACAAAATTGTAGTTCAGACAATTGTAGGTTTAGCAGAGGCTTTTTACGTGGCAGCTAGGCAACTGGAAGTGCATCCTTTCTTGACTGAAATACAAATGTATTTAAGCAGATACTGTGATCACTTGCAAGTTACTAGCATGCCAAGACAAGACAGCGGTTACAACCATGAAGCCTGACTAACAAATGAACCAAGTCGCCTTTTGCAACTTACTTTTTGCAGCTTAGGTGTAAATTTTTAAAAATAACCATATAAATAACACAACAAATAGTACCATATTGTGTTAATGGCTCAAGAGGCCACTTAATTTCATGTGTTTCAGCAGAGTAAAATCCTGGAACAACTCGGACTATATCACTCAAAATACTTTCAGTCTAGATCAGAAAGAACCCACACGTATCCATTTCCTTTCAAGTAGGCACTATAGAGTTTGCAGATGAAACACTGAACACCTGGCCAAATGGACAACAACAACAAAAAACAACTAATCGCGTGGTACACGTGATAAGCTACCTCAAACCAAACAAACAAAAAACAACTAAGCCTTTTGTCCCAAACAACTAAGCCTTTTGTCCCAAGCAAAATTGTAGGTTTAGCAGAGGCTTTTTAAGTGGCAGCTAGGCAACTGGAAGTGCATCCTTTCTTGACTGAAATACACATGGATTTAAGAAGATACTGTGATCACTTGCAAGTTACTAGCATGCCAAGACAAGACAGCAGTTACAACCATGAAGCCTGACTAACAAATGAACCAAGTCGCCTTTTGCAACTTACTTTTTGCAGCTTAGGTGTAAATTTTTAAAAATAACCATAGAAATAACACAAGAAATAGTACCATATTGTATTAATGGCTCAAGAGGCCACTGAATTTCGTGTGTTTCAGCAGAGTAAAATCTGGAACAACTCGGACTATATCACTCAAAATACTTTCAGTCTAGATCAGAAAGAACCCACACGTATCCATTTCCTTTCAAGTAAGCACTATAGAGTTTGCAGATGAAACACCTGAACAGGCCAAATGGACAACAACAACAAAAACAACTAAGCCTTTTGTCCCAAGCAAAATTGGGGTAGGCTAGATATTGGACTGCGCCTATGCTTTTTTAGGAATAGCCGGTCCCAAGCCTCGGTAAAGGAGTAGGTTTGTGGTAGGCTTGGCGAGCCAACGTAAAAAAAATAGCCATCCCCATGGCTTTGAAAAGGCAAACAGTTGGCCAAATGGACAATCTAAGAAAATTATATCATACGATCATTAACCACAAGTTAAAAATAAAACATTATGTGACTTAATCATATGGAATCTTAATTGTAACATTAATAATAAGTTGGACATAAAATGCTTCAGGACAGGGACATCAGAGTAGCCCATGAAAAATAACAGAATATTCAAGAAAGCATGAGAGCCTTTTCAACCTCGAAGAACTTCTGCCTTTCCATGATTACATCAATAAGACAAACAAACTTCTAGCCACCCACAGATAAAAGAAGGTGGGCAAATATCCCCTCCACGAAAACTTGGCAAAAACCACTTGTAAAGTTCTCAAAAGGTTCTAAAAACATACCATATGTAGTGGATGGCATGTTCTATAAACCTGAAATTTTCAAGATCAATTTCAACAAATCTGGAAAATATGTCATTAAGAAGGAAAAAATGAAGAGTAATAGACAGTGAGAAACACTATTTGTTTGTGCCTTCTTCATATGTATGTAATGCAGTTGAGTTTGATCTTCAAATTTTACAGATATATAAAATGTCACCAAAACTACATATGGTAATTATTTGAGATCTTTTTCAAGCTCACACGTTATTTCCATGGAGTTTTCACGGGTACCTGACAATTAGCCACGAAAGGTGGCACAGATTGAACAATAATATAGCTTAAATATTCACAGTAGGTTGTAAACAACAGAAACAGAGCTTGTATGCACCAAAGCTGGCTCATGTGCACACAAAAACCGTATGTACCTAACAAATTGCTTTTCAGAACAAGAAACAAATTATTGACAGTATTTCTTCGGTTTTTACAGAAAACAGCAGCCACAACAAAGCAATCATGGTGTTATAAGCATTTCAGACAGTCAGTTAAACATAACTGTATGTCCTAGTTCTTACATAGTTTTGCAGAATTGCAAATCCTGATCACAAGAATTTGGAAGGACAATGTTTTTCTTGTGGCCATGTAACAGTACATACATAGACATATTTGGATATGAAGGAGAAACGAGGCAACAAACAGTCTTAGAAACCCAAGGAGATAAATGTTATTCGCTGCTCAGTTAAATATTATGCAAAGTGCCAACTATACGATTTGCTCTTGAATTTTGTATGTTAGCGCGAACAGATTACATCACATAACTGAAACTACATGTCTTAAAGAACACAAACTCAATACTTTGGTGCATGCCCAGATAGAAGGAGATACGAATTTCCTTTTGAAATAAAGTTACATGAGACTAGGAGCAGTACATTTCTTTTCAATATGATGAACAAACAGCTGATCCAAGTTTATACTCTGAGAGGTAAGGTATGACTCATTTTTTGTCATTTTATTTCTTCTAAATCTTTGGGAGTTGCATGGGCCTATAAATAGTTATACAAAAAACACACTCTTCTTCTTTTGCAAAAAGAACATTTGGGTTCAGACGACCACAAATGTTAAACAGGCACCAAGCACTGGAATGGATAACATCATCATCATTAACTCACAAGCAGAACATGGAACTTAATGGAACTCACATAATACATTTAGCTTAACGTGATTCACATTACCAAATGACATTCTTACGAAAAAGGTACTCTAATAGCAGTATCAGCAATGGTGAATTGCTGCACATGGCAGAAGTCTAAATTAGAAAGTGTACAAATACAAATACCATCGGTGTGGCTTTTCTCCTCCAAATCCACAGCCCTCATGTGCATCCACGATCAAGCACTTGGCAAAAGAACCGTTCCAGGGAAAGAAGCCAAACCGTTGTTTGAAGCTGGCGTCAAGTTGAGAATGGAAGCAATAACATTGTATATCTCCACATTCTCAAAGGAAGGTACCGTTTTACCCGCCTCAAAACGAGGTCCGTGTGCGACAAACATGGTCCTCATTGAGAAGAAGGCATTGTCATACCCATGCGCCCCCCACACTCCTTTGTGCTTGATCGTTTTTTCTCCACCTTATAACCTTCATCTACCAGCCCAATGATTGGTGGTATCCTATAATTTTCCGAGTAATGCAGGCGAGACGGCAATTCCTCCTTCAAGTAAACCTTGAGATGTTCCCCATTCTTCACCTTCCCTGACCCTAGCCCTTCGTTCATCTTGGCCACAACCTCAGCTAGTGACACACCATCTGCCGGCTGATTGCCAGCAATGGCGTCGTCGATAGAACCCAATCACTCTCCACCTCAATCCACGGAGCCAATTCCTCGAGAAACACTAGCTTCTGGTCGCAGGTCCCAACCATGCCATGATCCCCGACCCATATAATGTTGGCATCCTCAAACACACCCCTCGCTTCCAAACCAGCGATGAGTCTCCCGATGACTGCATCCATGTGCTCCACCGCATCCGTGATGGCGGGGTCATCAGGACCAACCTGGTGTCCCTGGTGATCTGGATCCTCGAAGTAGAGTGTCAGAAACTGCGGCATCTCGTCAGCCGGGAGATCGAAGTACCCAAGGACGGTGTCAACCCTGTCCTCGAACGGCACGGAGCCATTGTAGTGTTGGCAGTACTTGTCGGGGCAGTCCCAGGAGCCCTTCTTCACCTCGGAGCCGGGCCAGAAGAAGGTGGAGGCCTGGACGCCCTGGTCGGCGGCGGTTTCCCAGAGCGGCTCCCCGAGCCACCAGTGGGGCTCGTGGGAGCCCATGGTGAACTGGTCCCCCGAGATGGGGTCGGGGAAGAAGTTGTTGATGATGCCGTGGGAGGAGGGGTAGAGGCCGGTGACGATGGAGTAGTGGTTGGGGAAGGTGAGCGTGGGGAAGACGGGGATGAGGCCCTCGACGGCGGAGGTGCCATTGGCGATGAGGCGGCGGAGGTGCGGGTTGGGGGCCTTGTACTGGTAGCCGAAGCGGAAGCCGTCGGTGGATATTAGGAGGACCACCGGCTTCTGGAGCTTGGCGAGGGGTCGCGCGGCGGAGACGGAGACGGCGGCGTGGGCCTGGGCATGGGCGGACACGGTGGAGAAGGGCGGGTTGAGGAGGAGGAGGTAGGAGGTGGAGACGGCGAGGGCGGCCGTGAGGAAGATGAGGAAGCGGGAGGAGGCGGCAGGCTGGGGCGCGGGGGCGGAGGGGGAGGGGGAGTGGGCGAGGAGGGCAGCGGTGGGGAGCGGCAAGTCGCCGGAGGCGGGGAGATGGACGGCGAGCTGCCATTGGGAGTTGCCTGGGTTTGCTTTTGATTGGCTTGGGGCTTTTTTTTTTTTTTTTTGACGTGTTGGCTTGGGGGCTTTGTGGTGAGTAGGTGGGGAAAATCTTGCGGATCTGTTTGAGCTGTCGCCACGACGTGCGTTCCTTGATCGCAGATCCGTTTTGGTTAAATGGCCTGTCTCTTGTATGGGCTCTGGTTTTGGGCGCCCGACAACCACGAGGCCCGTTTATTTTCTCTGACATCTACTGTATCATTCACGCTTCGTTGTCTACATACGCTCCATCCACCATAAAAAACAAACGTACGCTGCATCCTAGTTTTAAGAAAAAAAATGTCCGTGAAAAAGCGATCAGTTTCAGTGTATTTTTTATTTGTACTGCCCGTGTTTCGTCGTCGAGGTTAGGTGAAGAGTTGATCTGTTTTTTTCTTTGATGGTCGCTTCGGTCGTGTATTAGGAAAGGGACATGTGCTGATATTTTACGTAAGATTATCCTATTTTTCAGTCTTGTAAGGTTGATATTTACGTGTTTTGTAACTTAATCTTTATTTTATAATGGAGGCACGTTTTATCATGAAAATAATACAGTACAGCATCCTTTCGGGTGTCTTTTCTGAAAAAAAAAGGAAAACAGCTTCCACGTGAATCGCCTCTCTACGTTTGCGCTACCAACGTGGGTGTCTGCGTCAACATGGATTTTGTGAGGCTTTTCTCTTTTTTTTTTTAATGGAACTCTCGTGCAGTTCGGCCGACTTCTTTGCTCACAAGTCACATCACATGCATTAGCCTTCCTGACCATGATAGTTGCGATATTTGTTTGGAAAATTATTTAGAATCTGCCTGACGACAGATTAGAGCATCTCCACTCGGGTCGCCCAAAGCCCCGCCCAAAGCACTTTTGGGGCCTTTTGGGGCTTTTGGACAAAAAAACTCTCCCACTCGGACCGTCCAAATTAAAATTGGTCCACAACTTTTGTCCGGCACGCCCCAACCATGCCCTAGTTCAAGGGCTTCCTTGGGCGGCGCCGGACACTGCTTTTCCGTCCGGACAAAGTGCAAAGTCACACGCGTCAGTCAGGCCCCTCTCCTCATCCCTTATTTTATCTTTCCACCTACCACATCGATATCCTCCCTCTCCTCATCCCGTTCTTGGCTCCCGGCCGTCTCCAACAGCCTCCCGCCGACGGCCCGGGAGGGAGCGGCTGCAGGTGGCGATTGGGGAGGGAGCTGGTGCAAACGGCGACCGGGGAGGGAGATGGTGCACGCGGGGCGGCCGGGGACGGAGCTGGTGAACCTCGGCATCGGGCTGGGAGCCGCCACGCCTGCTGGCGGCGGCCACCGTCGGACCTGCGAGCCGCCGTCGCGCCTTCTCCCCCCGCCGCAGCCACGGACTCGGCCTCCCGCCGGTGCTGGACTCGTCGTTCCCGGTCGTGCCGGAGGGCTGCAGCGATGAGCGCGGGGACGCCGAGTGCGACGACTTCATCTAGAGGTGGGTCCGGTCCCGGTGCGTGTTTGGGGTGTGCGAGTGGGAGACGTGCTTTTTTGTGGCCGCCCAAACGAATATTGCCCTCTATTTCTTGTCCGGACACGCCCCAAATCCTACATCCGGACACGCTTTGGGCGGCCATTTGGGCTCTCCGACTGGAGAAGCTCTTACTCAGCGTCGGGCACCTCGCTAGGCTGCCATCTGCCCCCTGGACGGCTCACACGTTATCTTTTCCCTAGTCATGCGTTGATGTCTTTCGTGGAAATAAAATAGATGTGCCACCGGGACACCGGGTACACGATGTTTTGCCTCATAGGTGGAGATGTACTCACTATGAAAAATTAAATTAAATATTTTTCAAAAAATCTAAATAAAAATGTCAGGTGAACATTCAGACATTCTACATTTGTATACAAAATTTCATGAATAAAAGACATTTTTTGTAGCCTGTGTAAAAAAGACAAATAAAAGTTTTGTGAAAGGTCATTTTAAAGCATTGGAATTTGTCTTGTGTACACATGACAAAACATTTTGAAATGCAATTTTTGAGTAGTGGGGAGTCAAAGATGATTTCCCTCCCACCGGTGGTAATATGTTGCACACTCGTATTTTGTACTGCATTGGTATTATAAAATGTTGTGATGCTCTTTGTATGATTTTAACTCTGAAATGTTTCAACAATGTCACGATAGTACAATTTTCTTTTTTGCGCGGTTGAGCGGTATGTTGCACGGATCAGATGCCTAGATTTTTAAATTTCATGACGATCTGATGGTGCAGGAGGAGGACGATCTAAACATCCGCCAGTGCGGCTGACACTCAACAGCCTCCTATTTGTTTTGGCGTACTTGTTAGAGGTAATTACCAAAACCTTGCGCTAGGGAGCAAATTCACACAAATAGTTGGAAATGTGACAACAAGTACATATAGTAGTGTTGCGGATTGGTAAACAAGCTATGCGGAGCCGACCCGTTGCAAGTCACGACGGTCAACATGCTTGGGCCGAGATTTTTTTCCAGACCCCCACCCCCTAACGTTAAGGGAATTTGTAGGATATGTCATTAGTGTAAGTAACTGCCTTATTCCACAATCACCCCTCCACACAATACGACCCTAGTTCCCAAATCGCGTTTCCCAACGTGTTCAAATGGTTGTGGCGGCTGGACAATGACAGTGGATAGAGAGCGGTGATGGTAACGATGAGTAGTGGCATGGGGTTGTCTCAACAACGTCCTTTGGAAGGTGAGCGTGTGCTGGTTATGGGGGCGGCGGCAACATTCTCAATGGCGAGGCATGAGCTAATTAAGGTCAATGAGGTTGTGTATGGGGACCTAGAATCTTCTTCTCAAGTGAGCAATCGACCTCTATTGGCTCTAATTATATGTCTTGCATTGGTCTGATCACCATTTGAGTGAATTGGAAGAAATGAAATTGCATGTCCAGAGCAATGTGATGCATTTGGAGAAATATGGGCAGTGTGATTGTACTTGGAAGAAGCAATGCAGGGGTAGAAGAAATGTGAGAGAGCTAGACAAGAAAATATGAAGTTGTAGCAGAAAGTTGATGATTTAGAAGCTGTTATGTACCGGAGGAAGAAACTGAGGAAGATCCGGATAAGAAACTACAAGGAAGATACAAGACGAAGGGATAAAAACTAACTTTTCTAACTTTAGTTGTTGCATGTTGAATTTTGTACATGCAATAATTATTAGGGATTTTGTCTAGTTTATGTTTCAACTCACTCTGGTTGTATCTGAAGATAATTGTGTTTGAATAAATGAAGCAAGTTTGAATTTGAGATGCAGTTGTCACTTGTTGTATAAGAAGTGGAATATTTAACTTTTCTGCCTCACAAGGTTGAAATTGACATAAGTGTGCATCAGAAGAAGTGCTTGCTTCATGGCAAGTACCTCTTTGAGACAAATATGCTATATATGTGCTTGATAGCATTTATGGGATGTGAAATATGTCAAATTTCAAACACTTAACAGTTTCACGGTGCATAACATAAAAGTGCCTACAAAGAAAAAAAGTTTAGATACTGAAAGGATCTAGATGTCGCATAAAGTGGGTGAATATACGATTAGAGACAAATTACAGTTTTGGTTTCAACAATGCGAAAATAAACTACGTTTAATTTATCAAGCAGAAAATCTAAATGTGTTAGGTTCAACTATGTGCACCAACAACTTATGCTAAACAAGATGAAAACAACTATGTGGTAGCAATATATAACTTGAACCACAAAGGCTACTACAAGATACATGCATAAGTAGAAGTAATATAGAAATAACATATGCATGCAGAGATGAACATGTATCCAAAGTTCACACTGCGGGTGCTAATCTTTGTTGGAGACGCGTGGAGACACAATATGCCCCAAGCACCGCCAAGGCTCACTTATTCTCCTCGGGATTCCCCACAATGGGAAGTGTCTCAGTCCACCAGATTATCCTCGAGGAGGGTCACCATACCGTTAAAAAAGAAGTTTTGTACAATCGCGATAACTTAATTGGAGGCTCCCAAGAGTGTCACGAAGATTTAAACCGCAATAATTGAGATTCACGACAACATCAACCATTTATACTTTCCAGAACCCAATAATAACAAGCTCACGGACTTTAACCCGAATGAATCCTAATAGAGAACCTAACTTGATGCAACAAATGTAATGGCAAGAACACAAGAAATGCTCGTGTCCTTCTCCCCAAAATCCCACCAAACTAACAAATGCAATGAAGAAACAATAAATTATTTCAAGATCTGGATCTAGAAGCTACTGTTCACATAAAAGAGAGATTGACTGAAGGGAAATTAGTTTTACATCTCCTCGCTACAAGAAAAATACCTTCTACCAAGGATTGTTTTCATGGCAGAAGGGCTTTTCCCCATTGTCAAACGGTTTTTTACAACAAAATATAAACCGCTGTTGTACGAGCATGGTAGATTGATCTACCACCGTTCACCAAAATTTGTGGTAGACATGTTAGCATCAACCATGGAAAAAGCATATTGTGGTAGATTTTTTCTTTCGAAATGGAGCATAACCCTAGCCTTTGCATCTCATATTGTGGTAGATGCACTTAACATCCACCTGGAAAACAACGTCAGGTTTACCGTCACGCCGTCATCTAGTCAGTCATGGTTATAATAAATACAAAGTTCGCCTATTTCCTAAAAATATAGTTAAGAGGTCCAATTAAGAATTATAGGCTCAGTCCATTTTATTGACAAAAATACGTCAGTCAAAAAATTTATGGCACAACAATGCCACGGCCTGGGTGAGGCCTAGTGTTTTTCTGGCCCACTATCAGCACATTACTTTAGGGCAAATATGAACGCTGGTAGGAGTTTACGCCCATTGCCGTCCTTATAGTGTTTTCTGATAAATATTGCCTATGCGTCTAAATATTATTGGTCCTCGCAACTGTAATGTCCACACACTTCTACCCTACATGACCATGTGGTTTCCTAGAAGGTGGCAACATGTTTGTTTCACGTTGTTCCACGCGTTTACATGTTATTGGTTCTCGTGTGTCAACGTTATTGGTCCACGCAATCCTTACGCTATGACGATTTAATGGGCCGAGTAGATCGTTTGGCCTATCATTTTTAGGCCCAATAATTATGGTACCCGTTGTTACTTTGTTGAGTCGACCAACCTTTACCAGCCCAGCTACTCGTGATAAGTGGACCAGCATAATTAGTTTCCTACTAAACCAGGTTAATATTTTGCACGCTAACAATTTACGGGTTATACATCATCAAGTAACATGCATAATTATATATAATTTTCGGTATTTGTCGTTGTCTAGTTTATTCATACATTCCTATACAAATGCATTAAATACACATTGCAATTAGGAAACAACCCCCATGTTGACAAAAAAGTGCAGAGAAATGCAGCAATAAAATAGGTTCAACATCACAAACCATTTCACAACACTAGAGATCACTTTTCACATTGCTCTGGAGTTCCGCATTCTCATTTAACACCTCATGTTCTTGTCTCACCTCCTCCAGGAGGGTTTCAATTATTTTTCTCTCACTTTCAACAAGTCAGTGTCTGCTCTTATCTTAGTTGTTGTATCTCATTCTCCTAGGAGCTGTTCCTCGAGAACTTGAGCACGCTAAGGCATCGACTTGATCTTGGACTTGGACGAGTCAACTGTCAAACCAACATTACAGAGTAACACGTTTTTAGCAACTTTTACGTCATCGCTTAGTAATACCTTGGTAAATGCATCCGCACCTTTTTTTTCTGGAGTTTTTAAAGACCTTCCTTATCGGGTTTTGCCATCTGCAATTTCAATATATGCTGAAAAGTGTTGGTACACATGTGTAAGAGAAAATAAATTAGCATAGAGAAACATGCAAATAATAGATTCAACACATGTATGAACTACTTTTAATTCTATAAATTGGCATGGAGGATTACACATCATATAGATTTAACATGTCTTTTATTGCTAACACATAATAACATGACTACCAAAGCATTGCTTTGTATGATCGTAAGACGCATGATATGATAAAACTCTTTATACAATTTAAATTAGAACTCACACTAGTTGCATAATCAAGATAATGAAAACCAAACCGAGAGTAGCAAGAAAAAAGATTACATACAAATACATAAAATTCCATAAACATTAAAATTATAACCATTTGGGTTTACCTAGGATACAAAAATATGATGGAGGAGAGTCACGTGAATACTGCCACATTTTTTGAATATAGAAATTTTGCAAAGTGTTGTTTAGATTGCCATAAACAGTAAATTCAATACATCTCGTTATTTTTGGGCAAAATCATACTCCCTTCGTTTAAAAAATAATACATACAAATTTAATCAAAAGTCAATGTTTGTGAAGTTTGACCAATCTTGTAGACATAAATTTAAACATCTACAACATCAAATCAATACCAATAGATCCATGTTACAATATATTTTTCACGGAGTATTTATTCAACATACATATATTAATAATTTTATATGTAAAAACTTAAGCTTTGACTTTTTTTCTAAATTTGCAAGCCTTATTTTCATGATAGAGTATGAAATATTTGAAAGTACTCATTTTTGTCTATTATAGTCATTTTCACAAACCAGGAGACGGCTGCCATCGAGGATGCTCTCGAAGTTCACGTTGCGTTGTCGTGTAACGGGAAGCCCTGGTACGGCAGCGTTCCCCACCCCGTCGCATCCCTCCAAATCGTTAATCGCCTTCTCCGATCCGTCTCCCTCCAGTCTCCTCCCCTCTCTCGGATCCAACCTCCACAGCTCGCCCCTCGCCGCCGGCTGCCATGTCGAAGTACGGAACCATCCCCACCTCCTCCTCCGCCGCCGCTGCGGGGGTACCCCACCTCGGGGGCGCGTCCCCGCTCGACTTCATCTCCCGCGCCAAGGCCCGCGGCGCGACGGCGCTGGCCACGCGCCGGCCGTGGCGCGAGCTGGCCGACGCGCACGCGCTCGGGCTGCCCCCGAGCCTCGCCGACGCCTACCTCCGCGTGCGCGCCAACCTCGTTCACTTCGCCATGAACTACGCCATCGTCGTCCTCGTCGTCGTCTTCCTCTCCCTCCTCTGGCACCCCGTCTCCCTCATCGTCTTCCTCCTGTGCATGGTCGGGTGGCTCGTCCTCTACTTCCTACGCGACGAGCCGATCGTCCTCTTCGGCCGCGTCATCGGCGACGGCGTCGTCCTCGCCGTGCTCGCCGTCGTCACGCTCGGCCTCCTGCTGCTCACCGGCGCGACCACCAACATCCTCTCGTCGCTGCTCATCGGCTTCGTGCTCGTCGTGGTGCACGCCGCTCTGCACAAGGCGGAGGACAATGTGGACGAGGAGGTCGGCCGCTGGTACGCACCAGTGCCACAGCAGCCGTCGCACTAATGTGAGATGCTCACCCTCCCAATCCTGATTTGTTGTCCGTTCATATTATTGTTCAGTGATGTGTACGCATCTCTGTTCTTCCTACTGCTGGATGCCGTATGTTTTGGTAATGTGTTTTTTGTTATGCTATTGTTGCTTCTGAACACGGATTCAATTTTCATGGTGCTTTGCTATGGGTGACTTTAAATCCATGAATCCCCTCGTCTATTTTACCGATTTTAACTGTATAGTTGATAACATACATCAGTTAATATTATGATGTCTGGATCTTAGATTGTCACAATCATGCTACTTGTTTGGTTCAGGTAATCGAAATATTGCCTTTCTGAGTGAGATTGAGACGTCTTATGTCTTCAAAGGTCTCTTAAGCTGAACTGTATCTGATTCGTCACTAACTTATAACATAGAAAAAATAAAACTCCAAATGTGGTTGGTCTAGAAAACCTCTATGCGTCTGCAGAACTTTCAGAATTGCATAAAATGTTTTGTAAATGAAAATTGATTGACAGCACACGGGTTTCAGAAGTCCAGTAAACTGCACTGTATCATATTTGTCGCTAATGTGCAACAAAGAGGAAAACAAACCTCTGAACATGTTTGGTCTAAAAAACCTCTATGTGTATGCAGATATTAGAGAATCGCAGAAAATATTGAGTAAAGAAGTTTGCTTGCACATGGATTTTGTGGTACCTCAAGCAGTTGTTGCTATCAGGTTCTCGAAAATGATATGCATTCAGAATAGTTCTAGCAATCATGTAATCTTCTTACAGCCTGTGACCATAGGGTGTGTCCCTGTTAATAGTTGCCAATTGGGTATCTATGTGCTTGTTCTTACATGGAGAACAGAATTATTGTAAGTGCCAGCCACAAGGAGATGGATGTTGTGTGACAAGTTAGGAAACAGTCTTAGAACAGACGTGGTCCAGTAGGCACTTTAGTAAGAGTCCGTTTGGAAGTAGGGGAGGCAATCCCTCCCCACTTCTGTTGGCATTAGAGAGGTACAGCTAGCCAACAATTGAATTAGCTTAGCAGTTTGCTGGGGACAGAGCAAGAACTTCTTTAATTTGTGGAACGGGCTTTAAATTTTAGAGCACAATCATCACTTTCAGAAGCCTGTGTATATTTCCAATTCCACTTTCCAGTTGATGGATATTTTTTTCTGGACTCCGTAACCATTCTTTATCATTTTATTGTGGATCCATCATGCGTAATTACAGTTTTATGCTTTTGCTCAATTGATGTCTGCGTGAGTGCACCCATCCGTTTGTTTCTCTGATCTGTGACTGTTAAGGATGTCTCCAACGGGGCGACGCAAACGGACACCGATTTGGTCCGGGATTTATCCGTTTGCGTCGCCGTCTGGCCGGGCGGACACAGAGCGGACAGGCTCATTTGGCAGGTGCACCCAACGGTGGATACCGACGCAAACGGACAACGGCAGCTGAGTAGTACTAGTACTGGACGAGGTCGCCGGCGGCGCGAAGTTCAGCTTGCTGCTCGCCGGAGACACCGATTTGGAGCTCGAACGCGATGCAAGAGAGAGAGAGCAAAAGAGCGCAATCAGCAGCACGGCTACACCAAGAAATTGCAGAGAAAATGCAAGCAATAGCGCAAGCAAAAGAACGCAATCAAAATCAAACAACCATGGCTGCTTCGAGGCCAACTAGTACTAGATGGAGGACACGGCCAGAGCTTGCAGGGAGGAGCAAGAAAAGAATCCCCTACGCCCAAGCATACGGATCGAGCTAGCTAGAATCCATCCAAGAATCCATCCTCGCAGCCGTGGTCTACAGCTGCGTGAGCTGCCGCCACGGCTCGATTCCTGGCGCTGCCGTCGCTTCCCCGCGCGGCGGAGGAGCGCTCGCAGCCATGGCGCGCGGAGCTCCTGCCGGCGTCCTCCGCCTGGCCGTCGCTGTCGACGCGCAGGGAAGGAGAGATGCGAGGCTGTCCTCGCCGTGGGAGGGCAAGAGAGTGACGGAGACGGCGGATGTGGACGCCGGCGGCACCACGAGCTCTCTCCACGGCGGCGCGGCTCCGACGAGTGGAGCGAATGCGGTGGGGATTTCTGGAGAGAGTAGTGCGGTAGGTGGTAGGAGAGGGGAGAGAGAAGAAGTGGAGGGCGTGGGGTGTTTCTTTGACTGATAGGTGGGCCTGGCAAGTGGTGGAGCGGACAGAGCAGGACAGAGCCGGACGCGCGGACGCGTCCGTCCCGACGCATCCGTGGCCCAAATTTGGGCCAGAAATGCGTCGCGGAGGACAGAAAAACGGACCGCGGTCCGTTTGCGTCGCCCGGTTGGGCCGTGTTTTTGGCTCCAGCGGACAGGGACGGACGCGTGCGGACTCGATGCGTCGGCCCGTTGGAGTCATCCTAATAGGATTTACATTAGAGTAATGCCTTCCTTCAACAACAATCTGGTTGTCTACTGGTCTGGCCGACCACTAGAATTTAATCTGCTTACTGCTATAGTGATCATATTCTGCACTTTCTGATTACAGTTCTCACGCACAAGAATAGACTAAGCGTATGCATTTCTTATTCTTATCAAACTTGAGGCCAAGGGTAGTTTTTTAGCAAGAATTAGAACTTCTATATATTTGCCATATGTAATTCTTCTTTTGCTGAATACTAAAAGTTCATGAATATGTTATCAATAATCTCATCTCACATGGGAATGTTGTGCTGAATAAATAAGCAGTAATCTGCTAATTTCTAGGGTGTAGTCCGTGTGAAAACTAACTGGATACCTACCTTCTGTTTTTGCAGAAGATGAGCGTGCTTCCAAGTTCCAACATCGATTCTCCTGGTCCCATCTTCTATTCCAAGTATTCCAGGAGTGTAAGTTCAGCATCGGTATAGTCTCGGCCCAGTCAGCATGATGTTGTTTGTTCGTAATCCCCTGACGCTGGTTTCTCAGAAGTTTTGGATCCAGTGATGAGGGAAGGTTGTAAACTGTGATCGTTGCAGATACTTCAAAGCTTTTCCCTTGTTTACATGTACCAAGTTTGGATGAGAGGAAGAAAAAAACTGCTCTTCGAAGTTTGAGAATTCAGATTGTATGAGACTGGTATCGGTCACTCCATCATATCATTTGTGGTCTTTTCACCTGGCTTCATCTTCTTCACGCCGCCTTGGTTGTTAAAGACTGTCCATTTCGTGCTATCCTTGTGGTTACTAGACAAGTGAGTTGGACAAGTTTCGGAATCATTTCAATGTAGGAATTGTACTTGTCCGTTTTACGGCCTATAGTTTGTAATCTTGTTCCGAAATATGAGACGTATATAAGAACTACTGTTTTTGCGACCTTATTCTGAACTAGGAGACATGTATGTGGAGCTGATGAACTTATATCTTGTTTTCTAGTTTATTATCACCTCTCACCTGGTAGGAAGCGTGGTTTGAAGATGTCCCTGCTACGGTAAACAGTAAACACGGCTATGTCCGGCGATTCTGGCAAGCTGTAATTGTTCCTTTATGCTTCATTCTAGGCCACGGCCCATACGGAAGCATACTGGACTGGACTAGACTATTCCTTGGGCCATGAGCCATTTTTCTGGCCCATCTTTGGACGGCTTGGAACAAATTGGTTGAGCTCGTGCGGTCGTGTCGTTCACGTGGCCCGCAAATCACAATGGCGCCACAGGCGCGCCTGCTCCCGGCGCCCACGTCTCAGATACTCTTCCGGCGGCATGGCCGTTGGGGGTGGCCGACGGGAGGAGGGGCGCTTGCCGGAGTCTTAGTGGATCTCCCGTGGCCGCATTCTTGCTTCTGCAATGCGGCGACCCCGTGATCCATGCTGGTTTTACACTACATGCGCCCTCCGGTGGATCCGCTTCCCGGTTGTGGCTCGCTCGAGGTACCTTCGCGAACTTGCTAAATTTAGGGTTCTGATTGCGCGGCGGTGGGATAGGGTCAACATCCGTTCATTTTATATTCAAATCTGTCCATGATAGTATTTGTGACGCTACGGCAATCAGGCGGTTAGAACGCTGGTATATCTGATAGATGCGTGTCAACGCTTATGGATGCGAGAATGGGACCCGTTTGTCCCTTTTTTCCTCATTTTGTACTAGTCTAGTACTCCAAAATTTTGTACTACACTAGTTTAAATTGGAGAAAAAGCGGGACAAACGGGTCCCATTCTCGCATCCTTATAACGCTATGTTTTGTTCACCAGATTGTACAACATTTTTTTTTGATAAAGGGTGTTTTATTAAACTAGTAAGTTAGCATATTGATACAATTCATACGATTTTACATCTGACATTTGCATAAATACGATGTACACAGCCCAAAGACACAAGTTAAAACAAAAGATGGTGCACAAATATGTGGGAAACTCGTAGCAACGCTTAAGGCGACGGAGAGAGCCGATCCGAAGCTTATGCTGATAAAAATATCCCTCACCGTCAGCTACAACCGTGTACAAAGGTCCATAAACATGTTCTCCATACACTGAAGAGACAACCACGAACGGAAGTACACCGTTAAATGACCTACAAAGGAGTACCATTGAAAACCAAATCATTTTTACACAGTCAAAGCGATCAAATAATGTCAAACACTCACGCCCTAATAAGAATTCTATACTTGTTCTCTAGTCCACGTAATCAGTGACAAATACGTTTGCAACATAGCACTATGAGACAGATACAAATTAGAAGTCTAAGCACTTACATAGAAAAAATAAATGCATAATTTCACGTCATGGTGATCGGGAAAAATCATCACGATCTCTATAGTTCTGGCGGCTTACGGGTTTAACTTCTTTTTAAACTACACTTAGTGAAAGCGAGCGGGGCAATTATGTGCTGACACCCAAGCTCATGTTTGCCATGTGCTAATAAGCAAATTAAAACCGAGTCTTCCTTGCGTACGTAAGCAATGCACCATTAGTCAATGCAGAGGCTGCACGGAGGTGAGAATCTCTCCGATGTGCATTTCTTAATGTAAACTTAGTTAGAAAGACTCTTTACGTATAATTATTCAACACTTAAAACTTCTAGAAGCTACGGAGTAGCTTGCATGTGCAGATGGATGCTCTTCATTTAATATTACCACGGCGCTCGAATTTCTTCCCCTGATGGTGGTTGCCGGCAGTGGCGGACCCAGAAATTTGTCGAAGCCTGGACGCGCCACAAGGTAACCAAAAAAAATTCAGACAAATCTGAGATCACATGAAGCAAAAAAAAAAAAAAATCACAACAGTTGTAAGGCAGCAACACTGCTACAAAACAAAACAAGTTCACAAGACATTCAAATGTCCATAAGTTCGCAACACAAATTTACTACATATTCGAATGTCCATAAGCTAACGGCAAATTCAAATATTCCTATGCGATTATAGTAGATATGCTAGCAATTAGGGAAAAAAATCCCAAACGACTTGGGAAACTCCGACGATCGAGGACAAAAGTTGAAGAGTCCAAAGGTGAGATTACAATAAAAAATAGATTGGTATTCTGGGTAAAGAAAAGAAAAATGGGTTCAAAATGTCCAAGCCCGGGATATATGGGTATAAATTATCTCAGTAAAAAACTAGATGTGTCATTGGGTATAAAATTTATCGAAATTTCGTGAAAAATTGTGTTTCGAGGGTCAGTGAATTTTCGACGTTTCGTTCAAAATATTTCATTTCCTTTGAATTACGTACAGATTTCATCATTAGATAATTTAAAAAACTCAAACAAATTTCATCATTTTGGTGCTCCAAGATTTTGAGCCATACGTGCACTCTCCTTAGACTCGGCCCTGATTCCGCAGACCAAAGCGAGTCACTGCTTTCTTTTAAGAACAGGTTCGAGTCGCAGGATCGCAGCAGCCAGCAGCGCTGCATGTTCCTTGCACCCAGCCCAATGCCTCAAGGCCCACCACGCTTGCAGCCTGGGAATGTGCGCACAGCGTAAGATGCCCATCGAGGCTTGTCTGTTCGACACAAGAAACGCACTTACGCCTGAAGCAATCGGCAGCGAAGCCCGGGCAAGCGCCGGGCAACAAGGGCGCCCATGGTTGCCGGATGTCACCAGCAGCGTAAGCAAGCAATTTTCTGCGTGGTAAACCATTGTCTCTGTGTCACGTATGATACGATAAGATCCTCAATGAGTGACAAGAACAAATGTGCAGACCTTTGTTACGAGTCTTTGTACTGGAACTGGAAAAAGTTTCACCTAAGTTGTGGAATCAGCAAGTTAAACATGAGCAGGATGAGAGATTTAAGAGATCTTGAGCGCATTTTGCACCGTTTTTGTATTTCGTTTTTGTTTTCTCTTTTTTTTTCTAAATAATTTGCCTATGTGAATCTTTGACGTCTTGAGTGGCTCTTACAATGTGTTGTTATAGAGGCCGAGCGTGCTGATATCGGCTTAATATTAATATATTTCCTTTTATTGAAGAGTAGACGAAATTGTTGAACTTCAAAGCTTCAATATACATCACAAGAAGAAGCTCATAGGAGGTTTTGTGTTCTTTTGAAAAATGAAGATGGCAGGGAAATCTGTTTGAAATGCTACCCAGCACCCGGGGTTTGCATATGGAGACCAAATTGACTTATTTTTTTTTGGCAAATCAATGAGACCAGTTAGTAACCTGTTACCATTTCGCAACCAATATTGGAGGATGCTTATTCCCTTCATATTTCCGGATCAGAGGCACATGACTACCATTATGTATCTAACTAGAAATCAAAGATGAAAAACAAGCAAGCGGTGAACGATGTTATGTATCATGAATGGAATATACTTCCTACATTGACCTTGAAGATTTATCAAGCATATCGTCTAGTCATTTATCCGTTGATTTATATTCGCCGCACTTAACTACTGCAATATAACTCATTTGACCAACTGACATTCAAAAGCTTGCACGTTGCTGGATGGGTTTTTGTAGGGTGGAAGAGAAGAAGGCATGATTATAGTCACACACACAAAAAGGGCATGTGCTTTCGTATCTATTGTCCTGAATGGGGTTTTCTTTTCCATGTCCTTTTGCTTCTTTTCCTTGTCTACTCCCCCCGTTCCAAATTAGATGACTTCCATTTGTCCAATTTGGAACGGAGGGAGTAGTAAAGAAATAAAGAGACCGCAAGGGAAGAATCCAGACGTGAGCACAACTTGGTATTGCGCGACGGGAGGGGAAGAATCCAGGCAAGGAGGCACGTATCATCCCACGCCTAGCATACAGGCTACACCATGGTTCTATTTTCCCTGGTCGATTCGATCTAATGGAAACTAGTTTATGGCAAACTGCAAGTATACCCGGCGGTAAAGGACCTTTTCTAGCCAACGTGGGTCATTTTAGAGTGCTGGTTCTAAAGCTTTGTACCTATTTGTGAAACGGAGGGAGTAGGCTAGATGCTGCTTCTTTATATTTTAGACTTATAACCAAAGTTTTGTAGTAGTTGTGTACTCTTATTACAATTGATTGAACACACACTTTTGAAGAACGAGTACAGCCGCTGATTTGGTATTACGGCGATTTTTGTTTTTTGTGTTAGACAAGTCACGTTGAATTGTCTCAGAGGCTCATAGCCACATGCCTACCAATATTGGAGTTTCACTTATTCCTTTCATATTATTGTCTCAGAAACACATGCCTACCAATATTAAAGTTCACTTACTCTTTTTATATATTTTTCTCAGAGGAGCATGCCTACCGATATTTGCCTAAGAATCAAAGTTGAAAAACAAGGAAGTAATGGGAAATCCACTTCAGCTCATAGGTGCATCTAGACCCACTACCCAAAAAAACGGATTTTAAAATGTCAAAAAAATTCAAACAAAAATTTCGGGTGTACATATGAACATTCTATGTCCGTACAAAAAAGAATCGGGATGAAAAAACATTTTGTGCGGCCGGTGTAAAAAAGAGAAATTCAAAAATGAACTTTTTTGTACGGATAGACATTTTTCATATGAAGATCCAAAAAATTTGTTTAAATTTTTTTTGCATTTTGAAATGCGTTAAAAATGCATTTTGCACAACGGCTTCATCTGCACCCGTGAGTCAAAACATCATGTCCGTAAGTAATCTCGTATTATCACTGGAATATACATCTTAGGTGACCTGTAGATTTAGTAAGGGCATCACCTAGTCGGTTTATCAATTTCTTTTTTCCTATATTCGACCTTCTTCCAGTTGAGCTCATTTGATCCACTGGCTTCAAAAAGCTTGCACGTTTCCCTTCTCTTTTCTTAGGGTGGGAGATCTGAAGGCATGCGCATTCCTTTGCGCTTTTAAAGATCTACGCTTCTTGATTGGTTGTTTCTTTTCCATGTCTCCTTGATAGCTGCATCTTTTATCGGTTTCAAAAAAAAAAAGATAGCTGCATCTTTTCGCTTACCTACTCGGTTTAATGGCAACTAGTCGTCCATGGAGAACTGTAAGTATATGTGGTGGTTAAGTCAAGAGATGACTTGTCTCTCTTCCTCCTTAATTCTAAGGAGCTAACACACTACAATCAATGCTGTTTCTAAAGCTTTACATCACTTGTGAACCGGGGTAAGTCAAGCCAGATTCGCTGTTTCGTTATGTTTATCCAAAGCTTTGTGCTAGTACTGTAGTTCTATCACATTTGAATAGGATGTTTTTTTTCCTATTTTGTCCAGACAAGTCACACGGAATTGTCTCCGTAAGTCCCTGTACATGGATGTAACCTAGTGACATAGTCGCATGTTGACTGACAAAAGATGTTGCTGTGAAAAATCATCCTCGTCGTTTTGCATCAGTACATATATATATTTATATTCTTTGCATTGCATTTGGTTCTCTAAACGAAGTCTTGACCCACGTACGTAAGAAGACTGGCACTGATGTCGTTTTTCTTGAACACTCTCGTATCGTTTTGCATCAGAAGGAGAATGTTAAGAAAGGCTTAAAGGGCTAAAGGTTGGCTTAAGATAAGCTAGCCGAAAACCGAAAAGAAAGAGAAATCAAGGCACGTTAATTACTTTCATTTCATGAAAGGTGATTAGCTTCCACCACTTGCAGTTAATTACTCCCTAGTCTAGTCTCTGCACTCTCTGGCTAGCTAGTCTGTCCAGCTGACGTGGACATGTCAACATTCTTATCTTGCATAGAATGGAAGTATGTGATGAAGGGTCTTGGTCAAGCCTACCCATCCCTTTATTTGCACGTGCTCTTCCGAGAGAAGGTTAATTTGAGTGCGTAGAAGAGTACTTTCCACAGAGCTGAGAATGCAAGACTTCCAATTCCAGTTACTCCACTTTACTTCTTCTCAAAGAACCAACAAAATAGTGGTAAGAGCATCTCCCCCAAATGACCCTTAAAAGCTCAATATGGTTACAAAATCCGGCCCGAGCCGCACCCCATATATCCGGGCCGACTGGCCCATCCCAAGTTTGGAGGGCCACTCGGGGGCGTCGGACAACGCCTCCAACAAGCGGGATCCCCTTGTCAGAGACTCGCGCTCGGTCAATGATTAACTGCGACGTGCAGGCCGATACAGACGTAATGGCGACCACCTTGCTGGGCAATTCCCCATGCAGCGCGACACGACGGTGTGCCTTGCTTTCCCCACGCATCATATTAACACCGGCAACAGGCAGCGACACCCGACGACGTGCCCTTGCCTCCCCCCCCCCCCCCCCCCAGATTGCATTAACCCCGAGACAGGCGACGCGACAACGTTGCACCTTCCCCATGCGCAGTATTACACCGGCGCCCTCGCCCCTCGGCTCCTACCCAGCGGTGTATAAGACGGGCTCCCTCTGGATGATTGCCTTCATCTTGCTCATCTCGCACAATCTCCCTTCCGTCGCCGGCCACACACAGACACCACCGCCGCCATGGATGTGAATAGAAAGTGTCTCTCCTGTCATGAGGCCAAAGAGTTCGCCGAACACGATATTCTCACCCCGCCTAAGGCAACATTGCAGCAAGGTTTTGGCATCAGTTTGGGTGGGGTGCCCGTGGCGCCAGTCCCCAAAGGCATCTTTGACGTTAAGTGTGAGATCTATAGCCGGTTGTGGCTCGACCCGTTGTACCATACAGCTAGCCCCTACTGGCCCATGTTATTCCGCGAGAAGTGAGATGCGGCGCTCAACCACTTCACCAGCGAGCATCCACTGACAGAAAACAACGTCGCCGAGCAGACGCGGTTCTTATCAGAGCCCGCCCCCACCGTCCAGTACGTTCTCGAGGCCGCACGGGAAGAAGTGGCGCGTCGACCGCTTCGACAACATTCCGTTTGACCCCGCATCCACAGTCAACGTGGCGACGTGGAGTATTAGGAGGCGGAGGATTTAGTGTAGTTTTAAAATTTTATAGTACCATGGTATCCCTGAAATTTGAATGAGATGGATCTTAATATGTAATCTCTATTTTTATTTGAATTTGGATGCCGCTGGGACACCACCTCGTTGTGCCGAACATGTGTCAGAAACCCTAAAACGGAAACTTTAAAGGGCGCCGTGGAGATGCTCAGCATGTTCTTGCTTTGATGGTTCTGCTGTCATTGTCAACATTGGTGGGCTCTTGTTCGTGGTCAGTTGTTTCAGGCTGCGTGAAGCGACAGACGCTCTCAGTGAGTCAGTGGTCAGTATCAGGAAAGGTGTACAGTACTCAATTTCTGCTGAAATCTGTTGGAAGGATGGTTCGCAGGTGAGTTCCTTTTGTTCAGTCGTCGTTGGGAGTTGAGACAAGTTAATTATTGGGGAAGTCAGACTAAAACGAGTCAAAAACTGCATGGGCCGCTGTGCTGTGCACCCGTACGTGTTCATACGTTAAGATACAGGTCTAATCGGGTGACCTCAATCATAACTTAAAGGCGAGAAACTTTGTCCTCTGGTTTCCAGGTACTCCGTGAAAGTTGAGTAAATATTAGAAAACCAGAGCAGCTGGTCCAGTCGTTTTACAGGCCGCAATTTTTGAAAAAAAATCTATGAATTATGGATGTATTCAATGATGCATAGTGTAAACGTGCAAAATCACAATGCAACATTCCTAAAGCCCTATCTTTATATAAGACGTTTAGATAAGCTAAACTAGCTTCACATAACGTCTTATATATTGTTACGGAGGGAATATATAAAAATGACAACATCTTGTATATTTTGGTCATTAGAAAGTGTGTATGGTAATATCCACACATTTGTCAGTTTTTATGTTGCTCAGAATATAACGTATTTTAAATAAAGATTCTACACGTTTGTTGGATACATCATTGACAACTTACAAGATTTTTTCTAAAGTTTAGAAACTTACAAATACGATTTAGACAAGAAGATCGCTGAATCTCAGGAGTCGGAATCTACGCTCGGAAAGAAAGAACTAACTCAATGCCAACAAGTGGAGCATGTGAAGACTTCAGGATGAGGTCTGACTACCAAAAAGCTGAGACGAAGGGATGTGGCTTATAAGGCCTGTGCCAATGCATCGTTTCTTAGCACATTATCATAGGAGCATTAAAAATTTAAGAGAGAAGTAGTACAATGTATTGTATCCTAGAGGTTGTATCTAAATTTAATAATTTGGGTCTCATGCATGCATTTGATTGGGCTAACAACATTTTTTTTCCTATGGTCACGTGCAAAGGTTGTATGTTAGTTAAGATATAACCTTACTATCTCCTCATTTAGTACTATGCCGCATAAGCAAAACACATATAAAACCATGCTAAGAGACTTGCATTGGCATAGGCCTAAGCTAGGGAGATGGATCCAAAGGTTGGAGGCATGGTGGCTGATTCCGTTGCTGACTAGGTTATCTGCTCGTTGCGAACACGTGAACAAAACATGTTCCAGCGAGGGTTGGTCCGCTATCACATACGCTCAAGTGGCTTGTTTGGATTAGATAAGAATAATGACCTCAAAGTTGTGGTTAACTATTTTTTTATAAGAAAAAAACCGTGGTTCCCTGATACGTCCACTATTTGCTGCTTTTCTGAAAATTGAAAGTACCCACTTGCAATTTCCCTTGGAAATCTTAACATGGTCGGATGCCAAGGCTGTTGAGAAGAGAGAACTAACAAGGAAAATGTTGAATGACAACTCTGTCTAACTAATCCCTATGTTTTCTTCTCCTGTTTTCTAAAGATGGAGTATCCGTCCACTGTTTGAATTTTCTCCTAGTGTTACTTGTTCATGCACAAGTTTAGTGGTGCTAACGTCATTCTGAACATAATACCATTTTGCAGAATGACATCTCTTGCTAAATTGTTTGTTTAGCTGGGACATCTAAAAGTGAATATAGTCAATTATGCATGAGATACTTGGTCAAATATTTGGAAGTGTAAGAAAGGTACACAAATTTTTTGTGTAGAGCCACACAGGTTTAAGTCCTAAACTTGGCATGTGTTTTGGCATTTAACTGGATTCAGAATTTAATGACACTATTTTTTTGGTGGTAAGTGACGTCCGTCAACAACGAGGCGACTATGGTGACATGGTTAACCTCAAGATTTGCTGTTTCAGCCTATCAGAGGTGCTTGTAGCTAGGTGTGAATGTGCGCACATAGGGGTGAGTGTACATGCTTATCTCCGAGCGCATGTGTCTGTATTGTGTTTTTCAAAACATAAACGTGGCAAGAGGGGATGAATGGGGTTGTAAATCTCTGGTCTTTAATAGTCTTTTGTTTGGGATTATATGTTCAGATGACCAATTTGATGAAATCAAATCTTGTATTTATCAACACAATAATCAGGAGAAAAAACCACATGTCATTAGAAAATTTTATCCACCCCCCCCCCCCCCCCCCCCAATTATATCAATGGGGTTGGTTGGAAAATATCGTCATGAGAAATACATAAAAATGGTTCATGATTTCGATGCTTGGTACGAAAATTACTATATTTTTTGTCTAAAAGCCAGCTGCACCCCTCCCTGCCACCTCCTCACATTAAAATTATGCATCCTACTCTGTAAGATCAATGCTTGTCATGCCGAGAGGCGAGAGGCTTCCTATGGTAGCCTCCACATGAGCATATATATAATCTTTCTAATTTTTTAATTATTTGATTTTGAAGAAAAGGTAAAACTAAAATACTTCTCAGATGTCACTTTTCGAATTTTTGATAGCTATTTTTTGAGCAATTGAGAAATAACTATTTATAATTCACCGACAAGAACCTTTGATTTGGTCATCAGGATTCGTGTAAGTGAAATAGAATTAGAGTATTTTGACCGGGCGATATTGACCGATGGTACGAAAAATAGTGAAATTCAAACCATCTGATAGGGTAAAACTCGATTTTGTCTATCTAAGTTGATTTGTATTAAGTGCAACTTAGCAAGAAGTCCAACTAATTAAACTAAAGTTATGCTTTCCATAATTGACTCAGACATAACAAAGTCCTAATCGACTTTAGATATATATATTTTCCAATAAAGGAATATATTAATATCGTGTAAAATTTTGGGGGGAGAATTTCACTTCCCCGGCCTCTGCACCAACTGGGGATGCGCAAAGCCTTTTAAGTATGAGTACCGAGATTTTTATCTTGGTTATTAACCAAGCCCGGTGTTCAGGATAAATTGTGCGAGTATCAGGAAGGTGGTCTGATTCTCAAGTATAAATAGGAACCTAAATATAGACTTGGACATAACAAGCAAAGCCTGTACTAATCACTGTGCATTCATCGATGTTCCGGTCGCATGGTCAATATGAAGACAATTTTTCGTCGAGTCACCGTTCATTGTTCATGGATCGTTCCTCCTCCTGCGTGTCTATCAGGTCGTCACCTCGAAAGAATTACATCGATCGATCACGATCATGCTGGGTGCGGTAGAATTCCACGCATGGAGCTAGTATTACTATGTATGTTTAATCCTACTCTTCTACTTGTTGTTCTGACCACACTTTTGTCGATCTGTGAGTGGGTGTGGAATTAATGCCTAGCTAGCAGCGGTCTCCTGAGGCGTGGAAGCTATGACGATGACGACGAGCTGATTGCGCGCACGGTCCACCAGCTCCATCACACAGCACCGCCGTGACCGGCCGGCGCCGGACTTCGCACGGCCTTGGTCACGGCTTCCCGAACGGCCTCCTCCTGCCACTTCGCGCCCGACGACGACTGCAACGTAATCAAATCAGGGGTTAATAACCATATATAATGTCCAGGAAGCAGTAGTTTAGTAGCGCGTGATATCATAGGTTCTTAACTTTTCATGGAAAATTGCTGTAAAATAAAACTTTTCATGGAAAACCTGGCCGGTCAGCGTACGTAACGCGAATGCGATTGCTGCGTTCTATTGGTCAACTTAAAATATCTCAGTTCTCAGGTTGCATGGTTCACACAAAACCTAGCTTAGCTGCTAACTATGTACTGTGTTGTTTAATTCGTGAAATGAAGACAGCTGTAACATAGTTTAGCATCTAAGATTAAAAAACTACGTGCTACTACTAGTCTATTAAGCTGACTGATTTTATTTACTGTTAAGAAAATAATTGTGCTCCTACCTTGAGGTGCAATGTCAGGCTTGCTCGATGAGGCCCGTCGCCGGTGCTCATCGACACCAGGCTGACGTCTTCCCCTATCTGATCTTTCAGGCACTGCAGCGTCCTGAGCACCACGTCCGTCGTGTTGCCGTGCGCCGGCCTCGCCGCTATCTTCACCGTGCAAACCTCCCCGCTCTGATCGCCCTCCGTCGCAGTTATCTGGATCTCGACCTTCTCACCGGCCTCGGCCTCGTCTTCCTCGGCGCCAGCGCCGCTGGTGGGGCGCCGGGCCAACTGGGCTTGGAGCGCCTGGTTCTTCTCCTCCAGCTCGCACACCTTGGACTTGAGAGAGTTCACGTAATCCCTCGCAATGATCAGTATCGACGTCTTGTCCTTCTACAGCCAGAAGAGATGATCGAAACAAATTAGCCATCGTTAATTAGTCAAAGAACCACTACAACTCTTGGTAGAATAAGAATTTTGAGTGCAAATGTACCTTGGAGCCTGCAGGGATGACGGTCTTGAGGGCGTGGAAGCTATCGTTGAGCTTCTCCCGACGCTTGCGCTCAGAGATCATGTGCTGAAGCTGGTTCCCCGACGGCTCGGCCGCCGCCGCCGCCTGCTGCTGCTGCTGCTGCTGCTGGTAGTAGTACTGCTGCTGCTGTTGCTGGTGGTTGTACCTCATCGTCTTGTGCATCTTGTCAAGGACCGACATGGCCGTCTTGAACATCCTCTGCCCGCATGCCGGCTTCGTCAGCCTCCGCCGGGGGGCGAGGTGCCGCTCGTAGCGCCTGAACGCGTTCGTCGACATCCCACCGGGCGCCATTGCCGCCATCGTGTCTGGGAAGTTGGCAACGTATTGGTCGTCGTAGGGGAGCACCACTCCGGGTGCCAATAAGGAGGAGACCTCGGGGAACTGGAGTCCGGTCGCCGTGGCCGGGAGGACGTGAGCCGGCGTGGAGCTGATCTCCGGGCTGCAGGAGAGCGAGGCGGAGCGGAAGGAGGAGGAGGTGGAGGATGAGGAGGGGAAGCTGCAGCCACCGGAGGCGTGGTGCGAAGGGAGGAAGTCGAAATCGTCCACAACGGAGCTGATATCGCCGGAAGGGACGCCGGCGTACACTGCTGGTTCGACGTCGTCCACGTTCAAGTGCATGCTAATCTGCAAGTACGCAACCAAGATTAGTCATTTAATTTACTACATGATCTGATGTTTCGGTGCATGCTTTCATGCACAAAGTTAATGAGTACGGACTCATTTCTTGCCTGGTTGAGGTGCTGGTGAATCTCCGAGCCGAGGAACTGCTCCTCCCTGCACTGCTGCACTGAAGGGATGCAGCTGCACGAACAGATTAAGAGCACGTAATGGATGAGATAATGTTCCTGGATAGAGTAGTAGTACTATATACGGAGTAGCTATAATCAATTGATACTGGATAATATATATGGGCGCTGTTAATGCACCTGGCAGCGTAGCCGCACATGATGCCGCTGTTGTCGCCGCCGCCGGTGGCGTAGCCTTGGATCCTGCTGCTGCAATCCATGACTAGCGCGTACCGCGTAGCCGCCGGATGATTCAATTCGATGATCGGGTCTTAATCAACGGGATTCGGAGGTTCGGATCAAACCGGCCTGGGTTTAGACTTTAGATCATGAGAAATTCGTGGTGGAAGCTAGTACGAATCGTGTGGATATTTATAGCTAGACCGGTAGTGGGCGAGCTATAGATGAGCTGCTGCTATCAACTCGTACACGAAGAAGCCGGTTTGAGGCGGCTGTGATGGTCGAGCACGGATCATGTCTTGGGAGGTAGTGGTCGACTGGTCGTGGAGGGCACGTGGTAGGGTGCCACTAGCTGGCCAGTTAATTACACTTTGCAGCTCATTGGAATCTAGCGGATGATGTATATATGTATGGTGGTGCCACGTATCATCAATAGCTCGAGACCTGGTGATTAGCAGGTTGGTTAAGTCCACGATCCATTCCGTTGGACGGGATTTTATAGCTTTTTGGCGTTGATCGGTGCTACATCGAGGAAACAGGGGGCGGGACCGGTCTTAAATCACATATATTAATGGACATTAACTTTTCCGAGTAACTTCTCAATTAGGCATCTGCTCAAATAGATTTCTTAATCAGGCATATCTAATTTTGCATATGAAATGATTCGCGCAAAAAGTGATGTGGATGCAAAAGTGATGTGCATGGAGTACGCATTTTTTTTCAAAGAGATATAGTGTGGTATAAGGGTTAACAATGGCATTGGTTATTACTCCGTATTTCATAATGTAGAGAAATGATTGAGGCGAGGTGATCTGTTATCCCGTCTGCGTTTTAGTATTGTACTCCCTCCGTTCTAAATTAGATAACTTCCATTTGTCTAAATGCGGATGAATCTATACTTGTAACATGTCTAGATACATCCGCATGTAGACAAATGGAAGTCATCTAATTTGGAACGGAGGGAGTAGATTTTTGCAAGGCGAAGGATGGAAAAATAGGGGGGATCATCCCTTATTTGGTTGAGGCAGAGTGCGGATGGCACAATTTATTTAGGGAACATGACCTTGAAAAAGGCTGTCAATAATCAATATTAACCCATTTTGTGTATCTTTGAACAATTATCAGGATTTAAAATCAGTTTCCATGAGAGTGTTATTTTATAATTTGGTAAGGCAAAGGTCGAGTATCATAATTACAAACAACTATTTGGCTGCGAGTATGGTTCTTTGCCATTTCGGTACCTTGGGGAGTTTTGGTGCCTATCCATTACAGAAAACTTCATAATTCAGAATATAAGAGAATATATCATTATTTTTAATGGAAGCTCGGATGCTGGCAGTTGAGTTACTCTCAAACGGAGATAGACTTGTTCTAACTAGATTGCTAATATATGTGTTGTCTTGTCTAGAAATATCCGAAGGGGTACATAAATAACTTGATTTTGTAGATCTAGATTTGGCAAAGCGATGAGCAAAAACAAAATATAGTTAACCGAATGGAATATAATTTGTCGACCTAAAGATCAGGATGGTCTAGACACCGGGGTGCTAGATCTTAACGATAAATATTTACTCAACAAATGTTGTTTAAACTACTAAATGAAGATGACGCTGGTGTGTGTGGCAAGAGCTGTCATACCAATAAGTATCTTCAAATAAAAAAACATTGTCACAAGTCTAGCAAAAGCTTGCTGACTCTCCATTCTCGAATGTTCTTATGCAACTTATAGAAGATTTTTTTGGCGGAGGGATTTTCAAGATGGTACTGAGTGAGCCCTAGATTTCGGGAAGATATTTGGCTAGTGTGATACACCACTCCCACAACCATACCCATCTTTATAAAACATTCTTGAATGCAAATATGTTTCGGTGTCTAATGTTTTAACTCAATTCCACTGAATACCATATTTGTCATACACGTCACACAACAAACGATGAACAAAAGCATGATCAACATATGGGACACAAGATTTTAACCTGAAAAAACCCTCCAACAAGAAGGGAAAAAACCATATACGCCGGCTAAAATTCACTACCTCGGGAGAGATCACAACGTAGAGGATTTACTAAGCTTGTGACCGGGGTGTTTCTACTGATGCCTCTGTGCATTCTTCGACGTTCCGGTCACGTGGTCAATATACGAGGACGATCTTTCGGCGAGTCGTCGTCCATTGTCCGTGGATTGTTCCTCTCTCCCCATATGTCGATCTGGCTGTCACCTCTGAAGTTATATCTGTCGACCACGACTGTGGTGGGTGCAGTAGTAGAATTGTCCACGTGCATGGTAACACTAGAATTAAGGTAAAATTTAATCCTACTCTTCTACTCTTTTTTCTGACCACACTGCGTCAGGGGGTGGGTGGGGTGCCATGGACGAGCATGATTATGACGACAAGCTGATCGCGATAACGGATGATCTTTCAGTGCCGCCGAGAAAGACCAGCGCCAGCATCGCCGGGGCGCGTGGCCGTGGATGGCGACGCCGGCTTGTCGGCGACGGCCTTCGTCACAGCTTCCCTGACGGCATCCTCCTCCCACTTCGCGCCCGAAGTCGACTGCAACCAAATCAGGGGTTATTAGTTAATCTTTCCGGTCTGAAGCGGTTAATTCAGTAACACGCGCGTGGCATAATCGTTTTACTTTTTCATGGAAAGGCTTGCCGGTCAACGTACGTAACGGAGTACCACGAATGCGATCGCTGCGTTGCGCACAGATTCACGAATGCGCTGAGTAAGTGCTACTGTGCTAGTAGTTGCTAGCTATGGGTTAGCTAACTGATGCCCTCTCAATCGTAAGTAAAAGAAATAGGAAGAAATATTACTGTCAAGAAAGAAACCCGTAATACCTTCAGGTGCAATGTCAGGTTTGGTCCATGAGGCCCTGGCCCGTCGTCGTCTTCGCCGGTGGTCATCGACACCAGGCTGACGTCTTCCCCAATCTGTTCTTTCAGGCGCTGGAGCGTCCTGAGCACCATGTCCGTTGTGTTACCAGGCGCCGGCCTCACCGCGATCTTCACCTTGCAAACCTCCCCGCTCTGATCGCCCTCCGCCGCAGTTATCTGGATCTCGACCTTCACACCGGCCTCGGCCTCGTCTTCCTCGGCGCCGGCGTTGCTGGTGGGGCGCCTGGCAAGCTGCTCCTGGAGCGCCTGGTTCTTCTCCTCGAGCTCGCAGACCTTGGACTTGAGAGAGTTCACGTACTCCCTCGCAGTGATCAGTATCGACGTCTTGTCTTTCTACAGACAGAGGAGAAGATCGAAACAGATTAAGCATCGTTAGTTAGTCAAAGAACCAGTACAGTACTACTCTTGAGATAAAATTTTGCATTCTAATGCACCTTGGAGCCGAGAGGGAGGACGGTCTTTAGGGCGTGGAAGCTTTCGTTGAGCTTCTCCCGACGCTTGCGCTCGGATATTATGTGCTGTAGCTGGTTCCCCGACGTCTCGGCCGCCTGCTGCTGGTAGTAGTGCTCTTGTTGTTGCTCGTGGCTGTACCTCATCGCTGTGTGTATCTTGTCAAGGACCGACATGGCCGTCTTGAACATCCTCTGCCCACATGCCGGCTTCGTCAGTCTCCGCCGGGGGGCGAGGTGCCGCTCGTAGCGCCTGAACGCGCTCGCGCTCATGGACGACATCCCACCAGGCGCCATCGCCACGGGCGTGTCCTGGAAGTTGGTGACGTACTGGCCGTCGTGTGGGGGCACCACTCCGGGCACCGCTAGTAACGAGGAGACCTCGGAGAACTGAAATCCGGTCGCCGGGGCCGCGAGGGCGTGCGCCGCGGTGGAGCTGATCTCCGGGCTGCAGGAGAGAGAGGCGGAGCGGAACGAGGAGCAGGTGGAGGACGAGGAAGGGAAGCTGCAACCACCGGCGGCGTGGTGCGAATTTGAGAGGAAGTCGAATTCGTCCACGACGGAGCTGATATCGCCGGAATGCACGGCGCCGGCGTACGCTGCTGGCTCGACGTCGTCCAGGGTCATGTGCATGCTGATCTGCAAGTATGTCATAACAAAATTAATCCTTGATTTAACTGCATGAGTTCTGGTGTTTCGGGGCATGCTTGCATCCATGCATAATTCTTGCCTGATTGAGGTGTTGCTGAATCTGCGAGCCAAGGAGCAGTTCATGCTGCTCCTCCTCCCTGGAACGCAACGCTGAAGGGATGGAGCTGCACGTACGAATCAACATAACACAGTTGATAAGATGAATTGTTCCATATGCATGCATGCATGACATGGATATGCACTTAATTAACCACAGGCCAGAATTTCATTAAACAATAACTGCAAAAAGAAACTATGCAGTTATACAGTACATGATAATTAAATCGAACCCATCGATCGATGTGGCACTATGAATTAATGCACCTTGCAGCGTAGCCGCACATGAAGCCGCCGCCGCCATTGCTGTTGGCCGGGTAGCCATGGATCCAGGTGCTGCTATCCATGACTGGCGCGGCTGATCAAGGGACTTGGTGGTAGTGGTAACGGTGGGGGTTTAGGTCAAGCGATACTCCTAGTGGAAAACGATCCCTGTGGATGTTTTAGCTAGATCAAGCCGTACACGAAGAAGCCGGTTGTGACTTGTGATGGTTGCGACGACGTATATATAGGGGACGGCCGGGATAGAGCCGGAGAGCACGCTATCGATCATAACTTGGGAGATGGTTGTCAATGGGCACGTGCAGTGTGGCACTAGCTAGTATCTACTCCTATTAGTTACGCTTGCAGTCTACTGAAACCGCTCGCTGATTTACGGTGTGTTTTGGCCGTCATGTAGCTACGGCCAAAGATGACGTACGGTGGTGCAACGAGTCATCGGTTGAGTTCACGGTCCATTACGTTAGCCGGAATTTAACAGTTTTTCTTTTGAAAACCTTTGGACCAGTATATCTTCCCAGTAACTTCTCAATGTTTGGCGATATATCCTTTTTTCTCACACAAGACGAGCGTAAAAGTCAGACCCTCATTTGTTTTCCAAACTCAGCTCAAAATGTGCTTGGAAGACCAATTATGTTTTATAATCCCAATTGTAGCTTGTCCGGTGTCCGCACTTAGGCTATGTTTGTTTTTAGAATTTTTTTTGGAATTGGTGGGGATTATCCCGGTCAAACCTCCAAATCCCCACATATACCAAAACATCGTTTGTTTCTAGAGTATTGTACATGTTTTATCCCCACATTTCCCCACAAATCATCAAACTCTAGTTCATTTTTCTCAATCCCCTAGGAGATTCAATACACTACCCCTACCTAGTGGATTATCCCCACCAATCCCCTAGCGGATTAGGTGAAGTTTGGGATTTCACCCAATACACTAGAGGATTATCCCCACCAATTCCAAAAAAACTCTAGAAACAAACATAGCCTTATGGGCGTACAAGAGAGAGCAAAAAGGTGTTTTCCTTTTTCGACATGAGTCGGCCGTATTTTCTGACAAATCTGGCAATGTTGAATACCTTAGTGTCTCGTACATGGTCAAGACTAAATCAAAATATTGCCGCCAGCGTTGCCGGAAAAGCGTGCCATGGAACTTTTGCAGTTAGGCTTCATTTATCCCAGCTTGCAAAAGGCCAGTGCATGAGTTCATAGCAATAGAAAATAGAACCGAACTATATAAATTTGTTCTCTAGCTTTTCGTCACAAGAGCCTGGGAGGCTAGCTAAATACGACTAAATGTCGTTTAAGTATCTCGAAAAGGCTACATTTATACAAAATTATGAGTCGATCAGAGAGCCCTTATACCACCACATTTTGGGTAGAGAAAAGCCTAAGTCAACAGGCTGGCCAGCGGCTATGCCTGAGCCATCTCTGCTACCCACCTAAGTGCTAGCACTAGTAGAAAAATGGGGATTTGTACCGGTTCCAGAGAGTCTTTAGTCCCGGTTTCGCAACAGGGACAAGAAATTCAGGACTAAAGCCCCCCCCCCCCCCCCCCCCCTAGTCCTGGTTGCCCACGAACCGGGACTAAAGGGTCTTCACGTGGCCACGGCCGGGCGCCCACCCAGGAAGACCTACCAACCGTGACTAAAGATTTCTGCCTTTTGTTTTCTATTTATTTATTTTTCCTGGTTTAGGGTTTAGGGCATTAGAGGTTTAGGGGTTTGGATTTTGAGTTTTCCATTCAATTCTTTTTGTATGGAGATCACGTTGATGCGCAAAAAAAAGTCGTATACATAGAGTTTATACTACATCGAGATCACGTTGACGCATATATACATACACATACAAGTTGCTTTAATAAAATTCTCACGTTGAGATCACGTCATTTATACGGAGGCATAAGGATGACTCCAACGGGCCGACGCATCGAGTCCGCGCGCGTCCGTCCCTGTCCGCGCGAGCCAAAAACACGGCCCAACGGGGCGACGCAAACGGACCGCGGTCCGTTTTTCTGTTCGCCGCGACGCATTTCTGACCCAAATTTGGGCCACGGATGCGTCGGGCGCGGACGCGCGGCGGAGCGCAATTGTGTCCTCCTCTGGTCCGCACTTCGGCCTCTCCCTCTCCCAAAACCCCAGTCCACACTCCAACCCTAGCCATGGCCGGTGCAGCCGCCGCCGCCTCCGACGCTGGACCTGCCGCCGCCGGCACCGCCTCCGCCGCCGGCCCCGCCGCTGGACGTGCGCCCAAAGCTGCAAAGAAACCAAAGAAGGAACTCACCGAAGAGCAGAGGGCCGCAGAGACCCAGAAGCGGGGTGACCGGAGGAGGAGGTTGAAGCAGGAGAAGCTCGACGCCGCCAAGAAGGCCGCCGCCGTGCAGGAGGACGAATCTGGCCTCGTGTCCAGGACCGCGACCTCTGCCCTCCTCCTGATTGGAATTACCCCGACGGCGGCCGCGGTCGGTGTCGCGACTGCGGCGGCCAGCTCCAACGCCTCGGTGGCCCGACCGCCAAGGTCGAGATCTTCCGCGACGGCACCATCGCCACCGTACGGGTACCTTCCAGGAACCATGCCGCCGCGGGTTTCCCCTACCTCAGGCGAATCCGCGCCCTGCCCAGTCGAGGTACCTACGCTTGATCTAAACACGCCTGCTACACCTTTGGCCGGACACTCACCGGCGGCGCAGACTGCGGCCGCGCGTGCAGCTGCCCCGGCAGTGGTCGCCCCAGCGCGTAACCTGTTCGGCGAAATGCCCAGGCCGTCGCCGGGTGACCCTAGGTACTACGGGGAGGAGGAGGTCCTAGATAATCAAGCATGATAATGGTATTGAAACTAGAATTAAAGAGTTGCGCGGACCTAGATATATAGTACTACTTACCTCGGTGGTATAAAAATCCAGCTCCGGTTTCCAATCCCCTGGAACCTTCTCGATGAACCGTTTCCAAACCCTGCCCGGCAAAAGAAAATGATTAAAGGAGTTATTAATTACTTGATATCACAAAATGAACGAAAGAGGATGATATAGAGCGATAATGATTGAAATTACCTCTGGAGCATTTCTTGCAAGTTGAGATACTTGTCCATATCTTTCCTTAATGAGTCCATGAGTTCAACGACTCCTTCGTCAACTCTAATGATTAGCAGAATCCAGTGAAAGTTGTGCACGTTTATATACACATGCATACATAACTCATCGATTACACTAAACATCGAGTAAGCAAAATAAAATGTGTAGAAGACAGTAACACTCACTGGAAGTTGTAAGGAAAAATTTTTATGTGCAAGTATTTTGTTTCACTAAAAACCGGAGCAAGTTTTGCTCTGTGTCCTTAGCATGGTCCCTTACGGTAACTTCATGATTGTAATAAGGGTCAACGAAACCAATGTCAAAGATGGCGTTCCTTTTGCATTCGACAATCTTCATTCTGCATAATAGCGTACAAAAGAATATAGTGAGATAATTACAGGCAATGAACGAGCTGAGCTAGAGACTTAATTAAATTGCAGAAATAAATCACTTACAAACAATAGCAACTGACGAGGGCTTTGTCGAGGGCGTCTTGATTGAATAACTGAAAATTTTCAAAAAACGGAATATACATCACGTCATCCGTGAGGTAATGCTCTTTCCTATATGCCACCCAGAAGTGGTCATGCCCGTTCGTTGCGGCTTTCATGTACCACTGATGCAAGTGGCGCAATTGTGTTGTTGGAGACTGGATCGCCTTAGGTCTGACCAGTGACTTCTCGTTGACATATGTCCATGCATACTGATACTCTATGGGGTAACCAGTGTCGCCTATGCGACCACTGTCGTGTTGTACGTCGGGCATCACCTTGAGCGGGGGATCGACTGATTTGCCTATTCTCCGAGTTGGGCCACTTGTTTCCCGCTTTTTGTCGTCCGCTCCTGCTCCCTCTTTAGCTTATATGCCGCCTCCTCCTCCTCCTTCTGTTGACTATATGTTTTCTTAATACAGCGGTCATAGTCATCTCGCAAAGCAGGCGGCTGTGGTGGTTCCCTCGATAGATTTTTCAAACATCTCGCAATTTTTTCTGTGGTATTATCTCCTTTGACGGGGGCCGTTTCGGTGCTAATTGCCTTTTCACATCAGCACTCACATCCGCGTCGAGTTCCTCCGAAGACTTGTCGTAACTTCTCTTTGGAAGAGGCTTTGGCAACTCGCGTTCCTCTCGAGTTTCCTTATATGCACTTTTCTTCTGTGTATATGTCGACGAGAAGTTTAGTTTCCGCTTTGTCGAGACGGTGTGGGCGATGGATGACTTAGTAGTGGGCGCAGTCGGCTGACGGGACGGCACGGGCGATGGACTTGGGTCGGGCTCCCAATCGGCGGGATGGGATGGACTTTGAGGTGGGGGATTGCTACTCGGAGGAGTCGGTGGTCTTGGCGCCAAGTTTGGAAACACGATGTTTTTCTTGTTCCATAGAACAATACCACGCCTGACTTCTCACAGTGTCTTCTCCTCGTCACCTCCAGGAATGTCAAGCTCCAGTGTCTCAAATCCCGGCATAATTTGATCCACCCCGACACGAGCATAACCAGCTGGAATCCTAGCGAGATGGAAAGTTGCTTCAGATGGATTTGGTAAAGCATAGCCGACCGCCACCTTGAAGGATATGTTCTTCATTGACATATGTTGCTCACATTCTGTCTTCTCCGTGATATCATCCACGGGGTAGTGAGCCGCCGGCGCTTCGAATTCAGAATTTTCTAGCTGCATGGAACCCACGCTACTTTTTCGCTGATCAGATGGGACGGCTTCGACTACAGGACCTTCTAACTGCTGCTGAGATGCCCTTTGCTGACTAATTGAGTCTAGTTGCTCCTGCTGCCGCTGCACCCTGCGTTCCAATTCCGATAACCGGTCTAACTCCTGCTTCTTCTTTCTCTGACGACTTCTATAAGTTTCAACGTCCTTCGGAAACCCTTCCTTCCACGAAACACTAGGTCCATGGTCTCGAAGTCGTCCGATTCCCGAGGGCGAGTGTCAGCTCGTCGTTCTCTCTGTCGGGCACGTACTCTACCTTTTGAACTTTTTCTATTGCGGCCACAAGATTTTTGGTTACTTGTTCAATTTTTTCCGTCCATTTTCACTTTGCAACAATCTGCCCTGTCTGTGGGTCCAACCCTGCCCCATGCGCGAACAACCACAACTTGGACCTCTCGGGCCAGTCTACTGTATGTGGAATGATCCCTCGATCAAGCAGTTTTGTTTCAAAGGCTTCCCACTTAGGCACGGCAGTCTTATAGCCACATGTGCCCAAAGTATGGTGATATGTCTTTCTTCGCAACATTTACCTTATTGATTTTCGATCGGGCCACAGCGGACTTCGATTTTCTTAACTTCACAAATGCGGGCCAGTCATTTTGTAACTTCTCTAGTGGTCTAGTGAATTCTGAATCTCTGTGCTGCAGGAGAGCGAGGCGGAGCGGAAGGAGGAGGAGGAGGTGGAGGATGAGGAGGGGAAGCTGCAGCCACCGGAGGCGTGGTGCGAAGGGAGGAAGTCGAAATCGTCCACAACGGAGCTGATATCGCCGGAAGGGACGCCGGCGTACACTGCTGGTTCGACGTCGTCCACGTTCAAGTGCATGCTAATCTGCAAGTACGCAACCAAGATTAGTCATTTAATTTACTACATGATTTGATGTTTCGGTGCATGCTTTCATGCACAAAGTTAATGAGTACGGACTCATTTCTTGCCTGGTTGAGGTGCTGGTGAATCTCCGAGCCGAGGAACTGCTCCTCCCTGCACTGCTGCACTGAAGGGATGCAGCTGCACGAACAGATTAAGAGCACGTAATGGATGAGATAAGTTTCCTGGATAGAGTAGTAGTACTATGTACGGAGTAGCTATAATCTATTGATACTGGATAATATATATGGGCGCTGTTAATGCACCTGGCAGCGTAGCCGCACATGAAGCCGCTGTTGCCGCCGCCGCCGGCGGCGTAGCCTTGGATCCAGCTGCTGCTATCCATGACTACGCGTACCGCGGAGCCGCCGGATGATTCAATTGGATGATCGGGTCTTAATCAACGGGATTCGGAGGTTCGGATCAAACCGGCCTGGGTTTAGGCCATCTCCAGCCGTCCCCCAGAGCCCTCAGGAGGCCTTTTTTGCGCCGCGCCGGCCGAAAAACTCCGTTTTTCTACCACTCGGCCCTCCAAGAAGTCCAGTTAGCGCCGTTTCGGCGGAAAATAGCGCCGGCGCACCCAGGCGAAACCCAGCCCACTGGGTTCGGCCTGGGGGCGCGAAATGGCGCGAAAGGCGACGCGGGCCAGCTCTGTCAGCGACGCGGGGAAATGGCGCGGAACAGCACGCCCGTGAAGCGGCGCGTCCTCATCTTCTCGGCTCCCGCGTCGGTCAAAAAGCCTGCCGGAGTTATTGGCGTGGCCAGCGGCCAATGCTTCCGCCGGTCAAAGGCTGCCGGAGTAATGGCGTGGCCGCCGCGCGTCGTTTCGAAGCCCAATCGGAGGCCACGCGGCGCAGTATCTTCGCCGCGGCGTGCTATAAAATCCCCCACCCCTCGCCGTCCGTCCACACAAGCTCTCGCCTTTCTCGCTCTCGCCAGCCCCTCGCCGTCCTTCTGCTCTCTGCCTCCCTCTCGTCCATCCTTCGCCAGCAGCAATGGCCGATGACGGCGCCGCCGCTAACGGCTTTGGCCGCCGCAGCCTCCGCAAGAACGAGGCATGGGCCCTGTACCGGTGCGGGTACCCGTGCCCGCCGGACATGCGCGTCCCCGGCGCCTCCGGCGGCCAGGCAGCGTGGGCGTTCAGCACGGGTGGCATCCCCGTGCCTCCCATCCCTGTAGGCGCCGAGTTCGAGTACGCCGTCGACGAGGTCCGGGAGGGCCTGACGGCGGAGCAGGCCGCGGACCCGCGCTGGAGGGCAGAGGGCAACTCCGCCTTCTGGACATTGTACTTCCAGCGCCGCCACGAACAGGACCTCAACGACCGCGGTAACAACGGCCAAGTGGAGGGCCGCCACAACCGCGGCGGGCGCAGGCAGTGGTGGAGCGGCGAGGGGCGCAGCCTCGACAATGTGATGGAGTACATCGCCAACGGGAACACACCGCGCCTGGAGATGCCGCCGCGCAAGGCGTCCTGGACCCCGCGGCGGATGGGCGCGGCGGCCTCGTCGTCGTCGGGGAACTCCTCCTCCTCCTCCCTGACGCCCCCCTTGCTCAACTCCGGGCGCCCTGCCCCGATGCGCAGCGGCGCCCTGCGCATCAATGAGCCACGCGGCGGCTCCCAGCGCCGCGCCGCCTCACCGCCACGCTCCTTCCTCCGCCGCCTCGTCAAGGCCAAGAAGGAGCCCAAGCCGGAGCCGGAGCTGGAGGAGGAGTGGCCCGGCCTGAAGGAGGCGGAGGAGGCGTCCTTCAACACCGTCCAGCCGGCGCTGCCGGAATGGGCCGACGACTGGAGCCTCCGCTCCTTCACCGAGGAGGAGGTGGAACGCCAGCGTCTGGCCCTCGCCGACCTGGAGCGCAGGCGCGCGGAGCAGCGCCAGGAGCGCCAGCGAGCTACCGCGGCCAATGCGGGCGTCGCAGCCGCATCCCGCCTCCTCCCGTGGCGCCGGAGGTCGAGTACTACAAACTCGACCCGAGCGACGACGACGAGGACGACGCCTTGCAGAAAGCCCTGCTGCTGAGCAAACTGCAGCACGGCGACGACGGCGCAGGCCCAAGTAGACCCCCGGCGGCGATGACGGCTCCGACGACGACGGCGACTACAGCGCCGCGATCCGTGCGAGCCTGGGCCTGAACTAGTCGCCCCGGGGGCCGAATAAAAGTGTTTTTAATTTTTAGTTTTAGTTTCTGCCAATGTATCTCGGCGAGTTTGCGCCAATATGATGAACTCGCCGTCTTTCTAACTGTTTGCGCCATTTTTTGAATTTTTTGTTGGGTCTGAACACGGCTGGTGAACGCGCCCCCCAGGGTTCAGTTTCACGCCGTTTGGCGCCACGGCGCCCCAGAAAAGGCGAAGTTTTGAACCCTGGGGGGCAACACGGCTGGAGATGCCCTAGACTTTAGATCATGAGATATTCGTGGTGGAAGCTAGTACGAATCGTGTGGATATTTATAGCTAGACCCGTAGTGGGCGGGCTATAGATGAGCTGCTGCTATCAACTCGTACACGAAGAAGCCGGTTTGAGGCGGCTGTGATGCGATCATGTCTTGGGAGGTAGTGGTCGACTGGTCGTGGAGGGCACGTGGCAGGGTGCCACTAGCTGGCCAGTTAATTACACTTTGCAGCTCATTGGAACCTAGCGGATGATGTATGTATGGTGGCGCCACGTATCATCAATAGCTCGAGACCTGGTGATTAGCAGGTTGGTTAAGTCCACGATCCATTCCGTTGGACGGGATTTTATAGTTTTTTGGCGTTGATCGGTACTACATCGAGGAAACAGGGGCGGGACCGGTCTTAAATCACATATATTAATGGACACTAGTTGAATGCCCATGCGTTGCCACGGGTGTCATGTTCCTTCTATATCCCAAAACATTTAAGAAATGCCCAAAAAACATGTGAACAATCAACTATTCAACACATTTCGATTTTGAGTGCACCTGTATTGCCATGTGTTGCTATGGAATTACAAATAATTCTATATCAATAATATTTATTCGAAAATAACACTTGCAGTTTTCAACAACTTTAGAACAAATGTAGGTGTTGTACTCGCACCGCTACTTTAACATCAACACCCAACACCGCACCGCTACTTTAACATCAACACCCAACATTTAACATCAACACCCAACACCGTGCAACATAATGGTCTCTGGTAATCTTGTATGGCCTATCTTTCTACACATTGTTTGCGTGCCCTCATTGATGAAATTGAATGTTTGCTTTTTTCACGTATGCAGATGTGCTATTCAAAAGAAATATATTTTTATGAAAATAACACGTGACCTAGCAAACATGCGTATGAAACCACAAGAAAATAATACGGCACCACCTTCACTCTGAATGTTTTAGACAACATGGAGATCCATTGGGCCTTTGGGCCTTGAAGAGCAGCAAAGGAACATCATAACACAAGATTCTTCTTCCACTAAAAAAAACAAGCTTCTTCCTCACAGGTATAACTTCAAACATATATAATTATGTATATGACCCGTTACAGCACAGGTTCTTGGAGGGTAGCAATACCCTAGCCGAAACAGCATCATTTTCTACTACAGATCTTCAGTAACCTATTTCTTGTTGTAGCTCCTACAATGGTTGAAGCAAAACATAATATGGATAATCATACTTTGCAACTATTTGAAGAACAGTACACGCAGACTACAATGATATGTTTCCCACTTCAGCAGGCTATTCCCTCACATGTTCCACTTCAACCTGTCATTACCAAGATTATACGTGACTACCAAAAAAACAAAGCATGGAGGTACAATAAGGCAGCGAAATGGTGCTTTTGCCTATTATATGACAGATGTAAAACAAATTGCATGAATGTGGCAGTATTAGGAATACTACATTAACTGTTTAAAAAATGTAGGCAGCTAGGCGTAAAAACTGTTTAACATGTTTGCTGTTGTGCGTGTAAGTTGTTGCCTCTCTCTCCATGTAATGCTCTTCCCACCAGAAAGTTTCACAACCAATAATGCTGGAGCGCAGAGATGAATTACTCCTTACAATGTTTCAACTTCACAGCCTAGTGAGCTCTTAAACCTACAAGACAAATATAGACTAAAATGTCGAGAAAAAACCACCATCCATGAAAAAGAGTAGGACAACAGAAATACTTCAATTCAAAGAAGGGAATCAAGACCTGCTCACTGAAGCAACAACACGCAGAGCATGACCAATACCCAGAAATCATGCCCTGTATTTTTGCGTGACTGATTGATCAGTCTTTTGAACTTCCTGCGCCTGCTTTGCTTTTGCAGTGCTTAAGTCTTCCACTGATTGATCACACTCTCCTGGAGAGAGGCCTCCCTATAGGCTGCTTCATGTCCTCAATCTGCTCATTCAGAACACCAGATTTAGGTTGCCTTTTAATGTTGTGCGCACTGACTATGGGAAATAGCCGGCTCCCATGGGGAATCTCTGCGATTTAGGTACCATGTCCTATTATCTAAAACTGACATTCAGAGAACTTGTTTTACTCCTAGGCATTGAATTGAACATACTTCATGCATGTATTATAGAGGTTGCATTGGCTACAAAGAATGAGGGAATACCTCTGTACCAAATGTGTCCTTGCTCACATCCAACCATGCTAGCGAGTGCTAGAAAAGTTCGCAGCCAAACTGTGATATAAAATGAGAATAACCTATTGTCAGGAAAAAAAACAAGGAAGCACACCAGAAAGCACAACAAAGAGATATAGACGAGCAAGCACACCCATATAGGAAAATTGCATTGCATTTTGTTTTCTCCATATGAAAGCCATTTTATCAAATACAAATGAAAGGTTGCAGAAGACTTTGATATTATCTCGCATACGTATTCTACTTAGCAAAAATATTGGCGGAGTGCAGTAGTGACTTATATTGTAACACTTGTGACACTAAAGATTGTGTCAGATAGTAGAACAAAATATCATCAAGTGACTTTTTTTGGTTGTAAAAATGCTGGTGCTCATACTCTGAACCTTGGTATGTGTGATGTTTGATGGTAGTGAAACACGGCTCACATCGAGGGGAAGCGCATTAAAAACTTAGGGATGGGGTACCTCATGGACGAAATGGCGAGAATTGATTGATACCACTAACCCGCAACTGCTGATCGCAACATGCATCAGTAAAGTCCAGACCATAGGTAGGACAGCTATATGTACTCCTTCTGTTTCCCTTTTACAGAAATACAGATCGATACAGTTATTATGCGGAGAACCTAATATAAGGAATCAGAAACATACGTTGTTTTCTCCCAGCAACCTTGCAAGCATAGGGTTACATGAAAACTCAGCCGACACAATAAGCATGCGAGGAATCAGTAACGTAGATTTTCCTATAATCCCGCCAGTGACAATCAAGTCCATGGAAGCGCCGATACAATATTATCTATAGGAAAGTGCCATTCTTTTTCAGAGTTGCGAGATAGTACTGCCTGGTGGGAAGAGGATCAATTGAGATCACACCATTTGCACGGATGGGTGCATCTTCTTGGTGCAGATCTAGGCTAGAAGAGGAATATAAGAAGAAGAAGAAATCCTAAGCCATGTAAGCAAGCATGTGAGTTGCTATCGGTAACTTATTTGTAGTAGAAGAAATCCTGGAATTACTCGCCAGTACATAGATCATACATCAATCAGGTGAATGATCATATTGCCATCGGTAGAAGAAACACTGTGAAGTGCAGTATACACAACGATTCAGGCCAGATGTGATAAGGTAGGACACAGGTTAAAGGCAGCATACCTTCGCTTCCTCGCTCCTCGTCATGCTGGATTGAAGTGAGGGCACAGGTAGGACAAGAGCTTGCTCACGCTGACGCCGGCCGGCTATAGCGCCCCGATGTACTCGACATTATCTACCGCTGCCTCAAAGGTGCCGACGGGGACAGACGAATCAGCCGTTGTTCCCCTCCAGCAGGTGCCGTTGACTTCCTTCCGGCAGCCACCGCCGCCTGCCTGCTTGCTCTTCAACAGCATCTGCCGCCGCGCGCTTCCTCTAATCCAACGCCGCAAGCCTCGCCTCCAGCCACCGCCGCAAGCTTCGAGTCGCTGCCTCGGGCCTCGCTTCCGGCCGCCGCAGGCCTCGCTCCAGTGCAGTTGTGAGCTGGGATCTCGTCGGCGGTGCGTGGGTGCAGATCCTTGTGGCGCCCCAGGCCCCAGCACGCGCCTGACCCGCCGGACCTGCGCGAGGATGCAGGTGACGGGCGTGGCGCCGCCGGACCAACGCGAGCGGGCTGCTGGGTTGGGTGCGGGAGGCCGGCGGTGTTGGGTGGCGAAGGCTCCGGGCGGCGGCGCGGGCGGGCGTCGGTGGAGCTCCAGATCGAGATGGGGTCCGGGCGAGGAGGGCCCAGATGCCGGCGGCGGCGGTGGGCTCGTGCGGGGGCGCCAGGCGGCGGTGGGGGGCGGCGCGAGCGGTGCTGGCACAAGGCGGCGGCGATACCCGCGAGAGAAGAAGCGACAGGGGGCGGGCGGACGCGTTGGGCGGCGGTGGGCCCCACGCGGGGGACGATTAGCGATGGCAGAATTTTCAGCCAGGTTACACCATCACCAACTCCCATTTAATAGTAAAGATTAACTTTTCCGAGTAACTTCTCAATTAGGCATCTGCTCAAATAGATTTCTTAATCAGGCATAGCTAATTTTGCATATGAAATGATTCGCGCAAAAAGTGATGTCCATGGAGTACGCATTTTTTCAAAGAGATATAGTGTGGTATAAGGGTTAACAATGGCATTGGTTATTACTCCGTATTTCATAGTGTAGAAAATGATTGAGGCGAGGTGATCTGTTATCCCGTCCGCGTTTTAGTATTGTACTCCCTCCGTTCTAAATTAGATGACTTTAATTTGTCCACATGCGGATGAATCTATACTTGTAACATGTCTGGATACATCCGCATGTGGACAAATGGAAATCATCTAATTTGAAACAGAGGGAGTAGCTTATTGCAAGGCGAAGAAGGATGGCAAAATAGGGGGGATCATCCCTTATTTGGTTGAGGCAGAGTGCGGATGGCACAATTTATTTATGGAACATGACCTTGAAAAATGCTGTCAATATTAACCCCATTTTGTGTATCTTTGAACAATTATCATGATTTAAGATCAGTTTCCATGAGAGTGTTATTTTATACTTTGGTAAGGCAAAGGACGAGTATCATAATTACAAACAACTATTTGTCTGCGAGTATCGTTCTTTGCCGTTTCGGTACCTTGGGGAGTTTGGGTGCCTATCCATTACAGAAAACTTCATAATTCAGAATACAAGAGAATATATCATTATTTTTAATGGAAGCTCGGATGCTGGCAGTTAAGTTACTCTCAAACGGAGATAGACTTGTTCTAACTAGATTGCTAATATTTGTGTTGTCTTGTCTAGAAATATCCGAAGGGGTACATAAATAACTTGATTTTGTAGATCTAGATTTGGCAAAGCGATGAGCAAAAACAAAATATAGTTAACCGAATGGAGTATAATTTGTCGACCTAAAGATCAGGATGGTCTAGGCACCAGGGTGCTAGATCTTAACGATAAATATTTACTCAACAAATGTTGTTTAAACTACTAAATGAAGATGACGATGTGTGTGGCAAGAGCTGTTATAACAATAAGTATCTTCAAATAAAAAACATTGTCACAAGTCTAGCAAAAGCTTGCCGACTCTCCATTCTCGAAAGTTCTGATGCAACTTATAGAAGATTTTTTTGGCGGAGGAATTTTCAAGATGGTACTGAGTGAGCCCTAGATTTCGGGAAGATATTTGGCTAGTGTGATACACCACTCCCACAACCATACCCATCTTTATAAAAGATTCTTGAATGCAAATATGTTTCGGTGTCTAATGTTTTAACTCAATTCCACTGAATACTAGATTCATAGAGACATTAACTGGAAATGAGTGGAATAAATGGTCACACTTATGTCAATGATAGCTAGTGGTATATTTATATAATTATTAGGATAGGTTTGTTTGGAAACTAGTGACCTTGGGGGTTTTCAGTGGAATCTCAATATACTTATGAATGGCCATATAGGATTTCTAAGTACAATTTGAGGAAACTAAAGACACCGTTAAATATTAAGATTTTTATGTGGTTTCTTAGTCGAAAGGTCTTACTAAACATAATCTGGCTAAACAAAATTGGAATGGGTGTAAAATTATTATTTTTCTATGACTAAGAGGAGAGTATTCAACATTTACTCATCTCGTGTCCTTTTTTTGCTTTACATGGCTTATCGTGTTCGTTACCTACAATTTTCTCCCATGAACCAATATCACATATATATTTGGGAACTGGTTGAATGAGATCGATTAAACTGTAAAGCTAAAATTTGAATAGCAGTTTCATCTTTATTTTGATTGTTTTGAAATAGTCAAAGTAAATGTTGAAATAGTCAAAGCAATCTTGTGTTTAACAAGACAGGAGCGTCTGACTTTTAGGGTATCAACATGATTTCACATTGGATTTAACCGTGGGCTTATCTCCTCCCACTGGAGCAGCGGGAACTTACGGTTACTGCATGCAACCGTCTGGTGACGGTCGCACATGGTTTCTTCAACCAGGGTGGATATCGATGTACTCATAGATTTCATTATTTGTAGATGATATATGTTATTTAGATGACTGATTCTTGTATTGATACTTTCTAATCCGTGATATAACTACTTGAATAATAAAATTTACAATAAATATAGTTGTCTACATCAATTGAAGCAGATGTCAGGGTATGCCCTTTCAAAGAAATCAAGATTCACGTGAGTGTGCAAAAGGAAGAGGATGTTTTTGTCCAATGACTAATTGAATGAGAAATAATAGAGCATTATTACCATTGTCTCCAGCGCCATATTTGTCATACACGATACACAACAAACGATGAACAAAAGCATGATCAACATATGGGACACAAGATTTTAACCTGGAAAAACCCTCCAACAAGAAGGGAAAAAACCATATACGCCGGCTAAATTCACTACCTCGGGAGAGATCACAACGTAGAGGATTTAAAATGATTCGACTTATCTCCTGTGGCATTTTACAAGAGGTATATACAGCAGGTGTGCCCAAGCCTCCCGACGACGGACGTTGCTCGGTCTGGCAGAAGTTAGCATTAATCTGAATATCCTTTATAATGAATTTGGGTCACAACTCAACAACAATATTAGTAACAAAAATTTAGTAAAACTAAAACCATTTCAGAGAGCAAATGACGATTCTCAGTCCTCCTAATTCCGCAGATATTTTCTTATTTGAAAATGCATGCATGTACAGTCTTCCCTAACAAGATCTAAGCTAGCGTCTATGGTCTATATATGCTGAGTTTCTACTAAGCTTGTGACCGGGGTGTTTCTACTAATGCCTCTGTGCATTCTTCGACGTTCCGGTCACGTGGTCAATATACGAGGACGATCTTTCGGCGAGTCGTCGTCCATTGCCCGTGGATTGTTCCTCTCTCCCCATATGTCGATCTGGCTGTCACCTCTAAAGTTACATCGGTCGACCACGACTGTGGTGGGTCCTACTCTTCTACTCTTTTTTCTGACCACACTGCGTCAGGGGGTGGGTGGGGTGGACAGAGATCCAGTGCCTCGCTCAAGGCAAGGCACACAGCGCCTTGAGCCCTGAGATCCACCGTCCGCTTGCATCCAACGGCCTGAAGCAGTCAACCCCAAATTTACCTGGTCCTTCCTCACGCGCCCAAGGCAAACGAACAGTGGAAAAGGAAACTCTTGCAGGCGGCTGTTCCAGGAAAGAGCTTTGCAGCCGGCGCCGCCATGGGAAAGGGATCCGTGCGAGCTCCGGCCGCGGCCACTAGCTAGATAAGACGGCGACGGCAAGCCTCTCGCCCTCATTCCCATGGGTTTCCTTCCCGACCTGCTTCGACAGGCCCCTCAGCCGCGCTGTGACGGGCTGACGGCCCCTCCGCTCCGCTCCGGAGACCTCCTCCGAACCCCCTGCGACCACTCCTCAAGCAGGAACTTAATCGAGCGTGTGTGCAGCCGCTCGCAATTGGTTGATGTGTTTCGTGTCCCATTTGACAGAGTTCTTGCTGATTGGGATTATGTGTTGGGCAATTTTACAAGATTTGATTGGTGTGCTATCCAATTTCTATTCGACTACTAAAAATCTGTGTCGTGTTCAATTTCCTGCTACTAAAAATCTGTTCCTAACTGTGTGTACTGCTAACTGAATGACCATGTTCATTTTTCTGCTACTACCGATCTGAATGTTGGACTCTATGTTCTGCAAATTGTTTAGTACTAGCTTCTGGAATCGTTGGCTGAAGAAACTTGACAACGAATTGCTTCTGGGATTGTGGCTGATAGCGGCCAGGACGCCCTCGGTGTTGAGAGGTTGGACATGGCGGAAGGAGCCGTCGCGGCCGGCCGGCCGGCGGAGGGTGAGGAGCGAGCGGCCGGATAAGGGCGGAGGGAGCAGCCAGAGGTAGGCGGAGGGGGCTGTCGTAGTGTCGTTGCTGATTTATCTAGCTAGTGGGCAGTGGCGACCGCCGGAGCTCGCAAGCTCCCTTTCCCATGGCGGCGCTGGCGGCAAAGCTCTGCCCAGGGACAGCCACCTGCGAGAGTTTTCCCCGCATCGTTCGTTTTGCCTTGGGCGCGTGAGGAAGGACCAGGTAAATTTAGGGTTGACTGCTTCAGGCCGTTGGATGCAAGCGGACGGTGGATCTCAGGGCTCAAGGCGCTGTGTGCCTTGCCTTGAGCGAGGCACTGGATCTCTGTCCGGGTGGGGTGCCTGCTAGCGGCGGTCTCCCGAGGCATGGACGAGCATGATTATGACGACAAGCTGATCGCGATAACGGATGATCTTTCAGTGCCGCCGAGAAAGACCAGCGCGCGCCAGCATCGCCGGGGCGCGTGGCCGTGGATGGCGACGCCGGCTTGTCGGCGACGGGCCGACGGCCTTCGTCACAGCTTCCCTGACGGCATCCTCCTCCCACTTCGCGCCCGAAGTCGACTGCAACCAAATCAGGGGTTAGTTAATCTTTCCGGTCTGAAGCGCTTAATTCAGTAACACGCGCGTGGCATAATCGTTTTACTTTTTCATGGAAAAGCTTGCCGGTCAACGTACGTAACGGAGTACCACGAATGCGATCGCTGCGTTGCGCACAGATTCACGAATGCGCTGAGTAAGTGCTACTGTGCTAGTAGTTGCTAGCTATGGGTTAGCTAACTGATGCCTCTCAATCGTAAGTAAAAGAAATAGGAAGAAATATTACTGTCAAGAAAGAAACCCGTAATACCTTCAGGTGCAATGTCAGGTTTGGTCCATGAGGCCCTGGCCCGTCGTCGTCTTCGCCGGTGGTCATCGACACCAGGCTGACGTCTTCCCCAATCTGTTCTTTCAGGCGCTGGAGCGTCCTGAGCACCATGTCCGTTGTGTTACCAGGCGCCGGCCTCACCGCGATCTTCACCTTGCAAACCTCCCCGCTCTGATCGCCCTCCGCCGCAGTTATCTGGATCTCGACCTTCACACCGGCCTCGGCCTCGTCTTCCTCGCGCCGGAGTTGCTGGTGGGGCGCCTGGCAAGCTGCTCCTGGAGCGCCTGGTTCTTCTCCTCGAGCTCGCAGACCTTGGACTTGAGAGAGTTCACGTACTCCCTCGCAGCGATCAGTATCGACGTCTTGTCTTTCTACAGACAGAAGAGAAGATCGAAACAGATTAAGCATCGTTAGTTTGTCAAAGAACCAGTACAGTACTACTCTTGATATAAAATTTTGCATTCTAATGCACCTTGGAGCCGAGAGGGAGGACGGTCTTTAGGGCGTGGAAGCTTTCGTTGAGCTTCTCCCGACGCTTGCGCTCGGATATTATGTGCTGCAGCTGGTTCCCCGACGTCTTGGCCGCCTGCTGCTGGTAGTAGTGCTCTTGTTGTGGCTCGTGGCTGTACCTCATCGCTGTGTGCATCTTGTCAAGGACCGACATGGCCGTCTTGAACATCCTCTGCCCACATGCCGGCTTCGTCAGTCTCCGCCGGGGGGCGAGGTGCCGCTCGTAGCGCCTGAACGCGCTCGCGCTCATGGACGACATCCCACCAGGCGCCATCGCCACGGGCGTGTCCTGGAAGTTGGTGACGTACTGGCCGTCGTGTGGGGGCACCACTCCGGGCACCGCTAGTAACGAGGAGACCTCGGAGAACTGAAATCCGGTCGCCGGGGCCGCGAGGGCGTGCGCCGCGGTGGAGCTGATCTCCGGGCTGCAGGAGAGAGTGGCGGAGCGGAACGAGGAGCAGGTGGAGGACGAGGAAGGGAAGCTGCAACCACCGGCGGCGTGGTGCGAATTTGAGAGGAAGTCGAATTCGTCCACGACGGAGCTGATATCGCCGGAATGCACGGCGCCGGCGTACGCTGCTGGCTCGACGTCGTCCAAGTTCATGTGCATGCTGATCTGCAAGTATGTCATAACAAAATTAATCCTTGATTTAACTGCATGAGTTCTGGTGTTTCGGGGCATGCTTGTATCCATGCATAATTCTTGCCTGATTGAGGTGTTGCTGAATCTGCGAGCCAGGGAGCAGTTCATGCTGCTCCTCCTCCTGCAACGCAACGCTGAAGGGATGGAGCTGCACGTACGAATCAACATAACACAGTTGATAAGATGAATTGTTCCATATGCATGCATGCATGCATGACATGGATATGCACTTAATTGACCAGATGTGTCACTATGAATTAATGCACCTTGCAGCGTAGCCGCACATGAAGCCGCCGCCGCCATTGCTGTTGGCCGGGTAGCCATGGATCCAGGTGCTGCTATCCATGACTGGCGCGGCTGTTCAATTCAACCGGCCGGGTCTTAATCTAGGGACTTTTTTTTTTGCGGGTAATCAAGGGACTTGGTGGTAGTGGTAACGGGGGTTTAGGTCAAGCGATACTCCTAGTGGAAAACGATCCCTGTGGATGTTTTAGCTAGATCAAGCCGCGAAGAAGCCGGTTGTGACTTGTGATGGTTGCGACGACGTATATATAGGGGACGGCCGGCCGGGACAGAGCCGGAGAGCACGCTATCGATCATAACTTGGGAGGAGATGGTTGTCAATGGGCACGTGCAGTGTGGCACTAACTAGTATCTACTCCTATTAGTTACGCTTGCAGTTTACTGAAACCGCTCGCTGATTTACGGTGTGGTTTGGCCGTCATGTAGCTACGGCCAAATATGACGTAAGGTGGTGCAACGAGTCATCAAATACACACCTTCCTAGTTCCTACTTCCTAGTAGCTATGAGGAGAACTGAGGAATAACCGATGCGGTTGAGTCCACGGTCCATTACGTTAGCCGGAATTTAACAGTTTTTCTTTTGAAAACCTTTGGACCAGTATATCTTCCCAGTAACTTCTCAATTAAGCCTAGTTTGGCGATATATCTTCCCAGTAACTTCTCACACAAGACGAGCGTAAAAGTCAGACCCTCATTTGTTTCCAAACTCAGCTCAAAATGTGCTTGGAAGACCAATTATGTTTTAAATCCCAATTGTAGCTTATCCGGTGTCCGCACTTATGGGCGTACAAGAGAGAGCAAAAAGGTGTTTTCCTTTTTCGACATGAGTCGACCGTATTTTCTGACAAATCTGGCAATGTTGAATACCTTAGTGTCTCGTACATGGTCAAGACTAAATCAAAATAGTGAGGATTCGCGAGGCGAACTTTTTTCCTACCCTAGCCGCCGCCATCTCCGCAGGCCACCGGCGCCGCCGCCGGCGCAGGCCACCGCGGAAGAGCTGGGCCCCTCTCCTTCTGCTTGCCGCTCCGGCGGCAGGAGGGAGGGGCCCCGTTTTTGCATGATAATTAGGGTTAGGAGTTTCTTGGCAAGGTGCGTCGTTGGGGTGGTGGGAGCGGCGCCCGGGCAAATAAATCTGCCTCAACTCTTCTCCCACCACCGCGTTGTCCTCCATGGCGACGTCTCGGAGTTGGTGGCGACGTGTGCTTGCCGATCTTTTAGATCGGTGGCGGTCGGGTTCATGGATGGTGTCGGCGAGGCGGCGGCGGCGACTCCATCAGATGGGTTTTTTCCTCCTGCTTTGTCCCCGTTGCTGCGGCGTTGTCTCCGGCGCCATGGTGGAGCAGAGAGGATTCGTCCAGGAGTACGTGCAGACGGTGGTCTGCACTGGTTACAGCTGGAAGATGGTGCACCTTGTGGTGGGTTCGTGGATGGAGGCTGATGGTTCTGGTTCCCTACTCCGACGTCGTTGTGCGGAGGTGCCAGTGCTGAAGTTCGATGGCGTGTCCGGGGTCGTGCTGCCCGGTCTGATTCTTTCAACGGCAATGGTTTGTCCTATGGCAAACTATTTGGAGGTCCGAAAAGCTGATGATCAGCGATGGAGCCGCGTCGAGCTCGGGTGAAGAGGTGATCTGTCTATTTTCTTCTTGTGGCTGCTACGGTGGTGCCGAAAAAGATGGATAGGTGTTGGTTTATCACATAGGTTTATCCTATCTTTCCAGATCTGTAAGATCGGTGTATACGTACTTTGTATCTCGTGTTTTATTTATCAATGAGAATCGTATTACCATGCAAAAAAAAAAACTAAATCAAAATATTGCCGCCAGCGTTGCCGGAAAAGCGTGCCATGGAACTTTTGCAGTTAGGCTTCATTTATCCCAGCTTGCAAAAGGCCAGTGCATGAGTTCATCGCAATAGAAAATAGAACCGAACTATATAAATTTGTTCTCTAGCTTTTCGTCACAAGAGCCTGGGAGGCTAGCTAAATACGACTAAATGTCGTTTAAGTATCTCGAAAAGGCTACATTTATACAAAATTATGAGTCGAGCAGAGCCCTTATACCACCACATTTTGGGTAGAGAAAAGCCTAAGTTAACAGGCTGGCCAGCGGCTATGCCTGAGCCATCTCTGCTACCCACCTAAGTGCTAGTATCTTCATCGGATGCTCCCGCACCCGCAGTGACGAAGTCATCTATATATGTATGTCCTTTCTTTCGTGCCATGGAGCTCATCCTCCTGCTTTCTTATGTTTTCTTTAGCCCACCAAGTTATAGAGGCAAAGTAGATGTGTTCATTTTTTTATAACTTAATTTCATATTTCACTACCTTGGACCGAAACATGATCGGGTACAATTAAAAACATTCTTCTCAAAGGTTTATGTGCAATTGCTATTGTTTGACTTCTGCAATCTTCACACAAAGTATATCATATTAGAGGCACAATTTCTAAATATCTTGATTTTTCGAA